>JAIPRL010002067.1:0-67089 GCA_025469235.1 Pemphigus obesinymphae | reverse complement strand
ATGAGAATAAATATTTAAGATTTTATAAATTTGTAAATTTTGAATATTAAATATATTAAAAAATATTGAAAATATTAAAAATATGCTCCGACCGATGCAAAGTAAACTTGTTCACCAATTCAAACATATTTACATTTCTTAAATCGAACGAATATAAGTACCTTAAAATTTGTCAGTCGCTTAGGTCGTTTTGATGAAAAATTGATAAAGCAGAGAGCCGCCTTAAATAAAGAACGTATTTACCCAACAAGAAAACTATATATAGAATTAAATGTTCTTCCTGTTAGGAAACTTTATTTAAAAATAATGACTATATTTTTAAAAAGTCATAATTTGACTTATACCTATAATGCATGGAATCAACACAGGATACGCAAAAAATAATTTTTCAAATAAAAGAACTAAAAAAACCATATCTAGTAGACATTTTGAGGAAATCGGTACTAAATTATGTAACAGAATATACGATCCAAAATAATAACCGTTCCAGTTAATATATTTAGAAAAATAATTTTGCAATGGCTAATGGAGACTCATGACGAATTAATTATACAATTAATGTTGGAGTATTTTTTGTTAATACAGTGTAATTGATTTTTAGTTAATTTAGTTTAAAAATTTTAGATACTTATAATTGTATATTTTTGAAAAATTCACAACTTCTTCATTTTTTATTTAATTAATATTCAGTATTTGATAACACATTGTAATCAGTTTTTAGTTAATTTTAATTTAAAATTTTAGATAATTATGATTGTGTATTTTTACCTGTAAATCTATTGTAACTATATTTTTGAACTCCTGGGCCCCCACACGATTTCTCTCAGTGAGGCCCAGTACTCATATGTATGTATGAATGAAATTAAATAGATAAAATAAATAAATAAATATATGAAACGTTTTTATTAACATACGAGAACATACATGTAGAGGTTTGGGGAGAGATTACTATTCAGTTATATCTAATAATATAATAAAACTTATATATCTTATATAAGTCATATTGTTTATTTTTTGCAAATTTTTTTGTGTAAAGTCGTAGTTACATATATATTTCCCTTAGATAAGTTTTATTTCAACCTGCTGAAAAACGCTCAATTTTTTAAAAAGTCATTAATTAGATATAAAGTTAAAATAAATTTGTTTTTTTTACTTTTTAACTCAACCAGTAAATTATTTTTGGCGTCAACTTTCTAATTTGTCAGCTATGGTATAAGTTTTCATTGTATATTCATTATTTCATAGTACATTTTTTACAATCATTCAGTTAGGTTAACAATGGGAATGATAGATTTTCGTGAATTTGTAAGCCTCGAACATTTTATACGTGAAAACATATACTGCTCAACATAGGTATTTAAATACTGAAAATTTATTTATTTTTTCTGTACTATATACAATATACATATTATGAAAAAATATTAAAGCAAACAATTTTTAATATGATATGCATAGTATAGGATTTATATTATAAATATTATTTTTTATTTATTTATTTTTTTTTGATCCAATATTGTACGACACTTATAATTTATAATACCAATTTTTTAAACATGTTTTAAATATTTATAACGTAATATTATTTTCTATTATTTGAAAATTATATCAGTTATCATCGAATTAAGCTACAAAAAACTGCTGATCATTTTTCATATGGAATTAATCTAAAAGTATGACAAGAACGAATAATAAATATTTTTTTAAAACTTAATAACATCTATATTAAGTATATTTTAGTAATACGACATGTATATTATATAAAAAAAGAGTGATAAGAATGGCTATTAATTAAAAGTTGTATATTATAAAGTTAAAATAACAAATTGGATAATTCCAAAATTAGTGTTGAAAATGAAATAGAGTTGCTTATTTAGTTAGGCATGGATATCGCATCATAAAGTTTGTTGAGAACGTAGAAGTTTGTATAAGATGTATCTAGATGAAGTAGTGAAAGATGAATGGTATGTTGTGTGACAAAAATGTGCTATATAGGATAATATAAAGTACAATTTTATGAAACTAAAGATGATCTAGCAATGTTACTTTGAACTGATAGTATTACGCATTGAATAAATGAGATGAAATGAAATTAGAAGTTATACCAAAAATAAGTGTAGCAGTGAGTAAAATACATAAAAATAGCTAGTCGGTTCTTCGCTCATCGGTTTGGGTACTGATAGTGGATGTATTGAATTTGATAACGATAAACGATAAATAATTAATTTTTATCTATTTTATTAAATAACTGTCAGTTGTAACTTTTAATCTACATTTATCATCTTCAATCTCAGTATTATTTTCAATTTTCACGATAATATCTATATTAGTATAAATAAACTAGTATATTAATACATATTTATAATTATATTTATATTATTTTATTATAATATATATTTATATATATAAATATTTTAAATTATTATTATAATATAATTATAATAATAATATTATTATATTATATTTATAATATTAAAAAATGTCACTGTAATGGAAATGCGAATTTTGTGGTGAAATATACGGTTTCGATCTTCATGACATATTCATTAAAATAAGGAATTGTTGTAAAAATTCCAACACAAATCAGACACATTATCACAAACGATTAAACGAATAATGTTATTGAAAATCGAAACTTCCGAGGTAGGGGTGCTGTCATTTCCACTGTAGAATTATTTAAAGACTCATAAAAAAATTAGAGATTTCTTGCGCAAACGTTCAAATTCAGGCACAGATTAGTACAAAAAAAAGAGGTTTGATTCCGAAATTCTGTTATGAGAGTGCTAGCTGGGATAATATGCATTTGACTCAGAAGAAGATACAAAATTATTTGTAAACAATTATTACATTATTATATACTCAAGTAAGTATCTGTGAATATATATATAATATATAATATATATATATATATATATATATATATAATATACCTGTATGCGTATTTGTCCATTTTCTTATATGAATTAATAATTATATATGTCACGATAATCGAAAGGGTTGAATAATAATATTAGGGCTATATTTTCAGGTCCCAAGCTAGAACTAGAAAAAATTGCGTTCCATGATAACTCAAATGTCTTGTAAGTGCTTAGAGACTTTATACCTTATACTGCACCCACCCCTCTTCTACTACACGATATTTTATAACATAATTATAATTAAAGATATCCCATTTTATTTAAAACAATTTAAAATAAAAGTTGTTTATATTATAGGTACATAATATAAATATAAAATGTATAATAAAATAATAAAGAAATTTGCGTCACCTACCTACCATTAGTACTCAAATTTACTTAAGATGTTTAAAAATATATTTGAAATGTTCTATTGTCGGATAAATTCAAGAAAAAAATTTTCATTTATATTTCTACTTTACTGCCCTTTATAAAAAATTGAACCTTCAAAAAAAAATATCATTTTTTATTTTCAATAAATGTTAGTATTGAAATTTGTACACGCCATTGAAAACTTATTCTTCAAATACAAGAAAATTAAAACAACTGAACAATTTTGTGTAGCTAGTATTAGAAATATTTTGATTTTACGTCATTTACGGCAACGCCCGACATTTTCGAAACACCTAATTATACTGATTACGACTATTATACCTTCCCGTAAAAATGAAAAGTTTAAATATTTTTTAAACGTTTTACAATTGTGTTCTACCTCTGGAAAAATTCATAAAATCTCAAATTTGAGTGCAATACGATTGAACAAGTTTATACCTATTATATGGGTATGATTGACAACAAACCGCGTATATAGAACTACTTGCACTAAAATAACAGTGCGATTGAGCACTGTTTCTCGTTCGTTGCTATGTGTGATATGTTTAGTAAGTAATTTTGAAAACTAATTGAGTTTTTGCAGTGTACTTCTTTCGGTTGTGGTAATAATGGTTTTAATGTATATTTTTCGTTTGATAAAACAAAAGAAGTTTGACAACGTTATAAATATTTAAAAATAATGATAATATCAAAAAAACAGGCAAAAATAGGTACCGTTCTCAATCGTAATATACGGTTAAATTTTTTCATTTACCTTCCTAATATTGAGCCCTTTAAAAATTCAAAATCTTATTTATTTATCTTTTTTTTTTTTTTTGGGGGGGGGGGGTAAAAGTTTGAGATTAAGTCCAGAAATTCGTGTATACGATACAAAAGTATGCACTCAGTGAACGCAGTGTACTGCTCCTCTGTTACGGTCAAATAATTATTATTCCCGTTTTCGTAGCGTCCCATTTAGAAAATATATAAAAGGTATGTTGAAATTTTATTTTATTTTTTAAAAAGAGGGGATACTTCTTTACCCCAGACGAAGCACTGATTATATCATGTTATATGTGCCGTCCTGCTCAATAAAAGAATAAATGCATTTTTAGGAGTAGAATCCGTTGTCGTTCCGAGAAGAGCCATAAAACGATCCTGCCCAACAGGTATACATACGTAGTACGAGTATGTAATATTATTATAATAATATAGTCGTTGTCGCGATGCGTTTGCAGTTCATCGCTGTCACAGTGCGGCGAGCAAAGAAAATGAGTGTGAGAGAGAGATAGGGAAAGATCGAGCAATTGATCGCAGACGATTAATTTTCATTTAACATTTTTATCTATACACATATTTGTTTTGCTCGTAATGTGCTGTTTATTTATTTTATTGATACGTTCAATTGCCACATTCTTCGATATATAGTACATAATAATATGGCGTATACGTGCAAATGCATTTCATCTAATTTTATTTTATTTAGTACATTTTTCACGTAATACCTCGTACAAATCAATTCAATTGGTCTACGCCAGTACTTATATATATTACATCGTGATCAACTAATAATATATTATATGGACACAATATATCTATATATATAGTTACAGAACGTATAACGTGCGGTGTGACTAATTTTTCCTATATAATATATATTATGTTCAATAAAA
The DNA here is from genome assembly GCA_025469235.1 of Pemphigus obesinymphae. Taxonomy (NCBI): domain Eukaryota; kingdom Metazoa; phylum Arthropoda; class Insecta; order Hemiptera; family Aphididae; genus Pemphigus; species Pemphigus obesinymphae. The sequence continues at coordinate 62,150 of JAIPRL010002067.1, read as the reverse complement.
GTTTTGTAAAAAATTCCTTTTATAAAAGTTACTAATACTCAATACTTGTGTTTTTATACGAAAGAAAAAAAACCATTTATAATGTTTATTACATTTCTAAAATAACTATTAAGTATTTGAGTATAGAAATGATATACAAGCATCTTTTAGAATTTAATTTTAAACGATATTTCAGGTAGAAAGGCTCGAGTAAAAGTTTTGGGATGAATATCTATTTCATAGGAAATCAATTTTATTTCATACTTTAGAGGTATAATTTGTTGAATTTTCTATAATAACTTGTTTTCTTCAGCGTAAAAAATACTCCGAATTTCGCTCGATTCAGAATCGTTTCCATGATTTATTTTTCATTTAAAATGTCGAATAATAATAATTAATATACATATGTAATTTACATTGTTCTGTCCAAGGACCACCGAAGGGACACGATGATGTATGGACCAACTTCCACCATCTGATACCTTTTAATGTGTACATATTAATTAATACATTTAAACAAATATACTTATATTATTATATGAATTGTTTTAAAAAAAATGTTGGTGCCATCAATACTTCGTTCCCTTGCCCGAGAAAATTCTAAGCACGCCGCCACAGTTCTAAGCTACAAAAATTATTAACGGAAACCTTTTTATTTTACAAACTTTTCATGTATCGCACGATATTTCTCGAATATTTTATTTGTATTTCGACTTTGTTAAATGTACACTAACAATGTGAGTTTCATTATTATTCGTCGAGATTCCATTCTGGGCCATAAATGCACATCTTTTAGGTCATATTTAGTACCAACTTCTATTCGTCTAATATACAGTGTCGAATCGGAGGAATTTTGTGGTCCATCCACATCGGCCGTTTACCGATTGCTGCCAGTCTATATCCTCCCAAGCAATCGTCGGCTCACGCTATATTACACGCAATATACGAGCACGTCGTCAATTATACGGTTATCTATTAACATGTCACACGCTCGCACCTTGTACACTATATTATAGCAACGTATGAATCATTTTAATGAACAAATGCAGTATAACGATCGTGTCCGTAAACCCCATGTGCCCGATAATAATAATGTATCATAAACGTATATTATAAACAGACTAAATCGAAGTGCCCCAAAGACCACGTCGACGTGTGGTGTTTATTCGAAAAATGCCAGCGGATTATTATCGAAATTTAGATTACGTCATAAGATTATTATAGTCGATCGGACCGACAACACTGAACGACTTCACATGTTACCTCCGTCCGAGGAACACGAAACCTTGTTTGTCAGTACGCGACGATAATAATTAATTATTAAAACTTCTTCGTGTACTGTTACGGAGACGTCGAGTATCGAGTATCTAAATAGGAATTATTTTTTTTCTCGATTTCGATATTATTTTATCATGAGCACACGATAACGGTTTATAAATATTTGTGCAGAATGATAAAAATACACCAAATGACAATATTGTTATGTTTATAGAAAAAAAAAAAATGGACGAGTATTTTTAAACGTTCAACTATACTCGGAAAAAAGAAAAAAACTAAAAAACTGACTTTTACCATAAATTATTATCACCTAAGGAAAGTTAAATAATTATATATAGGTAAATATACAGAATCGATAGTTTTACTGAAAAAATACTTATATAATGACTACAGTTATCTAAATATAAATGAAATTAAAATAAAATCATCTCCAAGAAGCTGAACGAGCTATCTATTACAACAATATTATCAACATTTTATACTTTGTTTACCCTTCACAATATATTTTCTATTCACATAATTAAAATTTTAAAAAAATTGGTAAATTTGTAAACATCTAAAAATTAAAAATGTTTGTTTTTCGTTTAAAATGTATTTATTGGTTTTACAATAATTACCTAAATATTTATTTTGGTTTAACGTATTTTACAAAATAACTTCATCAGACTACATCACGTCTAATTCTTGGATAAAATTGTAATGTTATTATATTATTCAATTCACCGACGAATATGGAAAACTGTGATTATTCAGATGAATATTTTATTGCTTAACTATACAATGATGGAATAAGTTTCGATACAAACGCTAATTATAGGATGACATTAAATAAAAATAATAAATATACATGTTTCAAACATATTAACATTAAAACTTCCGTTTAAATACATATAAGATGTGCACAAAAATGGTATAAACTATATGATAAGGAGTTTCCGAGCTCAATCGAACTTTTAAATAGACAAAAATTGTGACAAAAACTATGAATAATTAATTGGTCATCGATCTTTTTCTTTTACAAAAAAAAAAAAAAAAGAAAGAAAAAAGAAACTGCTATTGTGTAAGGAACAGATGGACCGAATGATATATTAAAGAGAAAATGAAACAAACACGTGTTTTCCAACATTGTAGCCGTCGCTTGTCTGCATGTATCACGTATTCACGTGACGATAATTCGTGCCTCTGACGTGACACACCTACCGTAGGACGTCTCGATTCTTTGCCTATACAATTTATAGGTTTTGGTCGTCGTCTATATAAATATGTCGAAAGTGATTCGAATTCATGTGTTTACATATACATAGATAAAATATATTCTACGGAGAGAGAGGACAGTAATTTAGTTGGCATAATAATTATAGGGGGACTCGTTCTGGGAAGAGTATGATTTCTATAGTGGGGTAAGAAGTAATATCAAATGTGAAATAAAACATGTTACTATTATAGAGAAAAGGTATCTGGTTTAACCGAACACCCTAATAAGGAGATATGAAATGATACAGGCATACGGGGACAAGCTAAAAAAGTAAAGGATATTGTGAATTAAAATATAGTTACTGTGGAAGGTGTTGAAAAAAAATTATCTCAATTCTCGATTATTGATTTTTGGACAAATCAGATTGTAAAATGACCACACCATTATAGTATATGATACGATATCAAGTTAAAAATTTCGTATTGTATTTTATAAGCCCCCAGACTTTTAGAACTCGGACAATTGTAATAGTGATATATATATATATATATATGATGGTGACAGGTCTTTAACGGAGGAGTAAAAAAAATATTGAGATCTTTATGCAGGAGTACATATTAAAAAACATGCGTCGTTGAAGAAGTAAGCGTGAATAAAATAATAAAATCAACGATATATTATAGACTATATAGTAAATTGATTTTATATTTTTAACATAAAAATTACAATAAATTGCATTTAATAAACAACCAGTTATTTGTTGTGTTTAAAAATATATTATTATGGTATTTACAATACTATTCAAAATACCTTGGCTAATGCCAAGATTTCAATAATACGCAAGACATGGTTAATCTCATACTATATATTTGAAACTATATATATATATATATCATATATGCACACGTATGTTTTTGTTTGCCTATGAAAAATTAGGCAAAATTCCTGAAAAAATAAACTCAGGAATTCAAAGTATCCTTTTTGTAATCGATCTTTAAAATTCAACCAAATGAAACTATTGATTTTATATATTCTATCAGGCTGTAGGAGCACCTCGTATTTTTTCTAGTTTTTAGTTTTAATCCCGAAGATTTGTTTACATACTTTCATATGTCCGATTATTGTTATAAATGTATTAGCCTCGTATCTTGGTTATGTAGAATAAAAATTTAAAACATTTTTTAAATTAACAAAACTTAAATCAAAATTATAAAAAAAAAATTCGTTTTTTCAATTACGAGTATATATATATATATATTAGGTTATAAAATGTTAAATAGTTGTCTTACATAACCTACTAAATAGGTTAATAAATACCTACTAATCTTTTGAAAAAATTTAAATCATACTACTGAAAGTACGTATTTGAAAAAATCTTTCTACTAGTAAATTATTAAGTTTAAGGGGAAAATTTAGGGAGCATTTAAAATGTTTGAATATTTTAAGTGATTGTAGCTCTCAAACACTAACGTTCATTACTGTTAAATGCATAGATATTCCATAGGTATATAATAAATTTCCTATATTCACATGTTTACCACCGCGTTTTTTATTAAACAATTACGGGTAAAATATCTTACCATTTTGTGAATTGAAAAGTTCAATATCAGAAGAAGTATTAGCAGTCAGATTGTGTAGGACGTATAGTTTTCATTATCATTTTATTGTTATTCGCACATATGCATCAAAGTGGTAAATTAGTTTTAATCCTGTGCGTTGAAAGTTGAACTTTTTTTCCTGTGACGAATAATGGAAATTCAAAAACTTCACGTTTTATACTTATTGCGGTTTAGATGAATGTTTATATAGTAAGTAGGTACTTGCTCTTTTAGCTAACATTCTATAATCAATATATTCGATGCATAATAATGAATAAATAAATTAAAAATCGACTGTTTTTTCATACTACAAAAATAAATTATCAATACGATAATATTATTGTAACTTGAAAACTGAATAAATTTTTTAACTTTAAATTTAGAATTTATCTAATTTAATTGATAGGATTCATAATGACTACACGTTACCAAAATATTACATCGTTTAGGGAAATATTATACAGTTAGTGCATAGTTTTGACGATAGTTTTTTTTGTATTAAATGAAAAAAAAAAAACACTTGAATATATCTATATTTCGATCCTATTTTAATGATTTTCAAAAACAAAATCCAAAGAACGGAAATTCCGCCAAATTCGGTACGTGAAATATTATTCTGTAATAATATTACGTATTCCGTAAATAATCGATAAGTGTGTTTTGTGTGTACGTGGATATTGCTGTGACTATGCACAATAACACGTATAAATCAATGGGCATGGTAATTACTAACGAGACAACCAGTTATTTTTTCCCCAAACTGTTCTTCTCTCTTTGTCCGATAGGTGGCACACGTGCTCGTCTTCGCCGTATGATATACACCGTTTACGTTATTATAGATGCTAAGAGCCCACATATTCTACGTGTTTGTTAACCGCAATTAATGTCGGCCGATGCGTTAGGTTTGTTCATTTTTTTTTTTCTCGTCCTTTTGCCCTACACGGCCGTAATGTGAAAATTAAAATCGGTTTTACATTGAGTTATGCTGCCTCCGGGGGGAACACTGCAATTGTGGACTGCTGCAGTTTATCGCCACAATCCCCGACAACGTCTGTGCAGAGTGCAGAGGTCCCGACCCTTCGACCATAAACACATCACGACCCGATCACCGCGGTATACATAATGTATACATACAATATTATATAGTATTCGTGGGCTTTATAGAATAAAATAATTCCGTATCGTATTTGCCGATTTATCGGGAGAATCGTTTTTCGTCTTTCGTTTTTTTTTTTTTTTTTTACCACTAGTGAAAGAACAAATATTATATGTGTCGGTAGAATAAATCAAATGCATTTGTTTTCTACCAACTATTAAAGGTATATATTTTAATAGATAAATCAAAACTACGCTACTTAGGTGTACCACAGGTAACATGAAAACAGATAGTACACTTGGCTGAAAACTGGCTGATAATGATCTCGCCGAAAGTAGTGTAACTATGTTAACGGAACAAAATTATTTTATGTGTCATATTATAATATGTGGTAATACTGATATCGATATGCGATATTATCAATGTACCGTCAGATCAAAATAATAACACAGATAACATTTTATCTGTGATAATAATTTTAAATTAAATAACTAATACATGTACTAATACTGTACTTTTCTTATTTTACTTTAACATGAATATGTTATTTTTTTGTCTATGGTTATAGGTCAAAACATGACAATATATGCCATGAGTCATTATTTATGAACTAAAAGTTTTACCGAACTAAATCCAATAGTTTTGCATTGATATCTGTGGCCACACTGATTTGGGCGACACCTATTAGAACACCGTATTAATTTTTACATTGTTTTATAGGGAATGCACTATCTGTTTTCATGTTATCTGTGGGTGTACTACTACTAAACACTACCTATATATACCTATAATATGTATAATACGAAATTTATTTTTGTAGTTGTTGAATAAACTATATGTAGGGGGCCACTAAAATAAACCTATATATGCTATGGATAAGTTCGGGGGGAAGCTAAAATTCGGAAAAATTAAAAAAAATTAAAATATTGAATTCGAATGTTAAATGAACACATTTTTAAAGATTATATAATAATTGATTGTGTTGTTATTTCTACATTCAAACATTAAATTAACTAATTTTTAAAGTTAAAACATTAATATACAGTATAGACGCTTGATATCATAATCAACACCAAGTGACCCTTAGCTCAAAAATAACGCTCAAATGTGTATAAAATTATATTTATCTCAGCGACGCAATAGCTCCGATTGTGCGACAAATTTGTTGCAAGATGTAAATCTTATTTTAATTTAATTTATTTGTTATATATAATATTTTATACCTATATTTATAAACGATTGAAGAAAAAACAATAACGTTTCAGCCACTTTCGTTTGATTTCAAATATTTCTACACACGTATAGAACTATTTTATTCTCGAGAATAAAAAGGTTCTTCACATAATTCTAGAACTATTAATTCTAATAAAGTAACATGTAAATTAGGCGTGGTACCAATCTTGAAAAAAAATATCAAAAAAAAAAAACAATTATTTTTGTAATCATCATAACTTACAAAGAAAGAAAATTTTAAATATTATACATGATTATCTATCTCTTTTAAGCTAATAATAGCTTGTGTTAGAGATATAGAGTAATACGATCTTAACTAAATAAATAATATACAAATATGGACAAATTTAAAAATCAAAATCAAAAAAGTGAAAAATATTTGTTCTTAATATACCAACCATTTATTTAAACTCGCATTAAAGTAATATTTTTGAAAATAACTAATGGCAATTAATATATTTAATATAGGAAATCATATAGGATTAAAATGTGCAATAAACTGGAATATAAACTGCACGCGTACACTTATCTATTTTGAACGATTGCCTAAAACGCAGAAAAGAAATATATTGTATGTTAAAGAAATGTTTCTATAAATATATGTGTAGGATACGTTTTGATTGATGGTCGTATGATTAGTAGCGATTTTATATAGGTATACAATTCATGTATCTAAATAAAAAAATGTACATACGTATATATGCATAGAAACATAGTATTCATAAGAATCTAAAATTTCAAATATGTATATTTTGTGTAATAGATAATTTTGGAATATATTATATCTATATATATTTCGATATTTTTAGCAACTGATTGACTATATCTTTATGTATACAATAAACAAATGACTTAATAATTTTTCTAGGAACAATCACTAGCAACTTAATAAAATATAGAGTCGTTGATGATAATAATATATAAACAAACAATAATATCGGTTTTATGAACTTGTTGACGTTATTTTTATTTTATATGAAAATCCAGTCACTACGAAAATATTATAAATGTCTAGACGTTTATATATTGTATGTAAAATAAACTTCACCGTGTTATATTACGTAGGTAGATGCAGAAATTAAAAATATGAAGACTTAGTTAACAGTAAATCATGCACCACTAGGTATATTATAATATAGAAGAATGTTAATGATATTTGAATATTTTTAACATTACACGCTCGAATTTAATATATTCATTGAATATTTTATATTATGTCATTTAAAATAAATAACTTATGGGACGTTGAACGAGTAATAATAAGGCTATAAAAGATTCTAACAATAACTATCTGTTTGAAATACAAATATACCTATTATGTTTACACATATATTTATTTATTTTTCGATTAAAAAAAAGGCATTACACTTATTATTCTTAATAAATAAAATATATTATAAATAATTTATTGATTATTGTATACGACAAATAGCATTTTTCTTTTGCAAACTACACAAATACCAACACGAACAATACATAAAATAACGTGAAATTCTAATTTATATACGAGTAGATATAATATTATACACAAAGAAGAAGAAAAAGAAAAATATTAAAAGAAAATACAATATAAGTAAAATGCCACTGATATGGGAATATAGATTATTGGGTGGAAGCAAATGCAATATTGATCAATATTTTACAATTTTAATAATGTCCAAGTATGATAATGTTTGGTGGAAATTTCAAAGCATGCGATGGATGAACAGGGATATATAGAGAAAAGGTGCTATAATAGGCGTGTAGTGGCAAGGAATGACAGGAATAGTTGATAAAATATTTGGTCAATTATAATATAATGAAATAAAAACATATTATATCAAGGTTATGTGTTTAAACTTGTAAAGTTACGGGAAAACATAACGAAATTATCTTTAAATATACACTATCTGACTGTTTTATATATTTTATTTTAAACAATATTATTTTGATACCTATTTAAAGTATACATTTGATTTGGAAGGAGTTTTTTTTATAGTAGTTTAAGTTTTAAAAAATATACGTAAGTTTCGACGAAAATAAAAAAATTATTTATGATCAAAAAATATTTCTTAGTAGTACCTAAGCAAAATATTTTAACCTTTATTAGAGATTATCTTTATATAGCCTTTAAACGTTTTGTATTATGATGTGCTACCTACTTTGAATTTACCTATATGATTATCCCGTATGTAGGTAACACCGAGTTTTATTAAAGATACTCATTATTTTCGTCATATATGATACGATATGATCTTCTATGTCATCTGGAATGAAAAAATTATTCCACTAAACACGTGCAGTTATTTATTTTACCTAATATAAATACAATTAGTTAAATATCTTGCCGTTGACGAAAGTTCGGGTAGTTTATTGAATAAAATAAAAAATTTTGAAAAAAATGTATCTATTTATTATGTGGGTATATGAATTTTTATTTAATCATATACCTACTTATGTTTAAATTTTAAATACTTTTTAGATTTTGAGCTAAGCGAGAAATGTAATGCTTTTACAATGATATGTCTTTTTATTTTTATATCTGTCTAAAAAATTTCTACCAGAAGTACTCCGATATTTACAAGCTTACCCAGTTTCCGGTAACAAATATCATTTAATTGGTACTTTAAAGATGTAATTTTAAATTTTTTTTTTAATTTTTCGATAAACGCCTAAGAAAAAACTATTAAAAAACTAGCATAAAAATCGGAAAACACGATTGTGGTAAAATTCTTTATAACTCCAAAAATATTGATGCTAGAGGTATGAAATTTTCACCACAAACATATATATATACGTAAAATATTAATATAAACAATTTTCTAAAATGTTTATCTATTTTTAAGCTATTTATAGCAATATACATATTTAAGACATTTAATTCATAATAGTTTTGATTTTAAGTTTTAAGACCTGAAGATTTAACACAGTATTAAAATTACGTCATTCTAGTTACATTCAAAAAAATTTAAAATCGATCAATACAATAGTTTTTAATATAGCTATTTCATTTTTGTTCTATTATATGTATTATTTTGGTATGAAATATGTTCGAATTTAAAGGAAATAATAAATATATAGACGTATAAAATTTAAATTTTTACCAAAAATGTATGTACGTACATTATAAAGGCAAAACAATTTTTGAAAATTTTTACCCACTTTTAGGCTACTATTAGCAATTTTCAATTTTGAGTTATTTAATTCATAATAGGTGTAACTTTTCTACTTTACAGAAAAAATTAGATTTTTTTTAAAATATGTATTTTTTGATCAGAAAAATAATGGTGAAGTCAGAATTTTCCGGTTGGACTAGGTTTTAAACTTATATTAAATTTAAACTTAACGATTTTATCAATTCGTTTAAGAGGTATATTTTTTTATGTTTTAAAAATAGTGCTCTACGTTGTATAGTGGAAGTTGACTTTGTTGTCACGCACGGGGTACTCGGTTTGGATTCCTTTACTTCCAAATAGTTTTTTTTACACTTTTTTCAATTTTTTTTGTTTTTATATTAAATAATTAGTATAATCTGCAGTAATTGTCAAGTACATCTACCAAAACTTCGTTTAGAATCGTTTCTAAAAAAGATTTATCATTGCTTTCAAATTCAATATGTTCACCATGTATATTACCCAACGAGCGAAGTGCTTCCACCCCCTACTGATCGGTTTTTTTTTCATTGTTTATCAGGTATTTTTTAAAACGTATAATAATATTATAACAATAAATAACGTTCAAGTTCAAGTACAGATAGGTGATGTTATAAATGTTGATATATCGTATTATGAATGGGTAGAGTATAATAAGAACTCGATGTATAGCATTAAAATTAAAATGATTTAAGATGTTCGAACGAATTAAATATTATAAGAACTTAAAATATTATAGTATTTGCATTTGTATTGAAAAATATTTTAATGAAGTATTTCATAGTGACCTATACTTTTTAAATAGATACTTCGGTACATGTGTTTAAACACGTTTTTAAAAGTACATTTATTAGTTATTAGTTATTTATATATGCATATGTTCAATATATGCTGAATGTATACTTGTATATTATCCATATATTACTGAATATTTATAGATTCATATTTTTACTAATAATTTTACATAGACTGCCTACTTAGAAACAACTTTTTTCATATATATATATACACATTTTATATAAATCGTATTTGTTTTAATGATCGGGAGGAGTTTAGGTACTATAGCACGAAAATATTTCCTATTGATGTGTCTAACGAGATTTATGTTCTGAACAAATTTTTCGTAAGCACACCTATGAATTATGATATTCATCGATTATAATAGGTGTATAAAGAAATTAATAAAAACAAATAAATAAATAAAATAGTAATAATAATTTTGTCTGTCGAGAATATAAATAATATAATATGATAATTCAATTTCTACCGTTCATCTCGTAAATTCGGACAACAGTCGTTCGTTTTACCAGCTTAACATTCGTAATTTATATAAACACGGTAATCTATGGTATAAAGTTTGGCAAATAAATTATGGTCGTGTGCTAACAACGTATTTACAATAAAATTGTAAATTTAAAACGAAATCAAAAATCGTGTCTAAGTACTAATAAAACGAAAAAAATTCTAATGAAAACTTGGAATTTTATTCAATGTGGAATGTTATTACTCACTCTAGCTGATTTGAATTTAATGTAAATTTAGTTGTTTCTAGAATACCATACCAACTATCCAAGAACTCGTTGTCAAAACAAGTACCTATGTATATTTAAAAATGTAGTTAAATATTTGTATTATAAATTACACAAATACTTTTTAAGTATACTTATATGATAACGATATTTAAGGACTTAATACTTTCTTAATTCTTTCTAAATATCTAAAATCCCTGTGTTGTATATTGAGTTTGTGGTCTTATAATATACTTTAAACTCATAACTGGTATATTAATACGATTATTGTTACTTTTACATTATTGTTACATGTTAAATGTTAATAATAAATAATGACAATTATATATATATAAATAAAACAATTCTTTGAATGTCTCAAATATACCAACTCGCAAAAATGTGGAAAATTCATTAGGAATTTCTTCTAAGATGGGGTTAGAAAAGACAATGTCAAATACATATTACACACGTAAATATGTAGATCTATTCGTATAATATAAGCTAATATCAACCTAATATAATGTAGTCAATGTAGAAACTGTAGACTAATGGTCCGTTATTATAGATGAAGCCTTTCCTCTAAAAAAAAAAAAAATCAATGTTAACCATGATAAATGTAAATTTCTACAACTAAAAAGTACTTCAAATTTAAATCTGTGTTTCTCATGAATGCTGTAAGATATAGTAAAGTGACAGTTCAGCTAGTAATATTTATAGTCGTCTATAACGTTGCCCTGCCGTCTACATAAACGCGGTAGAGAACTAATTATATTGTAAAATTTAAACAAGTGATTAGTTAAAAGTAAAAAATGATATAGAAATATATTTTTAAAATACTCTTTAGATATACACTAGGCTTTCAAAGTATTCAAAATGTATACGAAGTGTATAAATTTACTTAGATATTTACAATTAAATTCTTTACAAGTCTATATAATATCACGATATTGTGGGATACTGCAGTAATAAAGACCATAATATAATGAAATATATTATTATAATTTATAATAATATAATAGGCACAAATATGATAAATGAACATATTATATATAGTTGTACATAGGACATATCGTATATCGTTTAAAGAGTGTAAATTAGCATATATATTATATTATAGCCCGCTGTTGTGTTATTATTTTGAAAACGGCGTGAAAGTAAATCAAAACCCAAGTTGAAATGTGTAGGATAACAACATAGATTAATGAGTAGAAAAAATAAATAAAATAATTCACGAAACATCTAAATCGGAATATATACCTGATATATTATATTGTACAATACTCTGATACAATATAATAAATCAGCGATGAATTATTATGGAAACGATGGGCGTTTCGTAAAATATCTAGTATTTCACCGATTTAGAGGAATTTCAGGAAACGGAAAGAGAAAAAAGCGACGAATACTCTGAAAATGGTTGGTATAGTGTGGCGAATGGCTTACGGATCTTGGGGGATTTGAGATTACATCGCCTGTAGTTCGCATATATATATATCGGTCCGGAGGAGACGAACAGATATAGTGTTCACAAATTGTTTTATATCGTTTTCGAATATTACCGAAACCGATTCACGAGTCGAAATTAGGAAAATTATACTCCGAGAGTAGTTTAACGACCGCTCCGGGAGACATACCTACAAGGCCGTATCTTGGGGACTGGTTCTATATCGCTACACCTAGAAAAAAAAAAATTTGTAGTGATTTCCAGCAGTTTTTAAAAGTCATATAAAATCATATTAAATGTATTGAAATTTAATGGGAATTTTATAAATAGACAATAAGAAAATAATATGATTACGTGTCTACCTAATGCAAGGTTACCTTAAATAGACGAATAAACTATATACATGTAAGTATATTGCAGGGACTGGACCCTGCAATATGGTATATATAAACTAATAAAACCCCGAAAAATAGCATATAATTCGTGCATGTATAAATTATTTTATAATATAAATGCAATATTTGAAAAGAACGACAGTCATACGTTCACGTTCATACTTTTTTAATGACGCGTGAACGCGCCATTCGTTTTTATCAAATACAGGTAGAACGCGAACGTGAACGACGTTCATATTTTTAAGGAATTTCAACGATTTTCAGGCCGTTCGAGTTAAATTAAAATATATTTATATTTCACTGTAAACACTATTAGATTTAAATATAATACTCAAAAATCCCGTTCCGCGGGCCCGTTATACAACGGAAACAATTATCAGATTTCTATTAATCGATCTTTTTTTTTTTTTTTTTTTTTGGTAAATATATAAGAAAAGTGTATATTTTTTTAGTGATTAATTATTTGATACGAATGACCAGATGAACACGCATTCATTTTTAAACAAAAAAACTCGAATGTGAACGTGTGCTTTTTAAATAAATCTAAACGTGAGCAGAGGTCTGAACATAGAGGCCCCCATTACCCCTTCTATTTATCCGCCATTGAACGAATTAATTTTTTAAGTGAACGCTCCAAACACTGTATAAATGACACACAATTACTATAAATTATAATGTATACCAGCTGATAGTGACCCGTTTTATTGATCGTCATTGAATTAACGAGATAATTTTATGGAAATATAATACTATATTGTATTGTATATGCCCAGGGGTCACCAAGTAATTTTTACGGAAGTCCGTTTTGAAACTTACCAAAATTTCCGCGGTCCCAAACAGTTTAATGACTTTTACACACGTTAATAGAAACATTTTTTTTTTAATTTGTATTTCTATTAATCGATTTATTTATCGTAACGGTAATTGAAAAAAAAGACGATTATACAAGAAGAAATGTTATTTTTAATGTGAAAAATTACATGTTTTTAGTTCTTACAAGCTCCTCAATGTTCGGCGTGAAGTTGGCGCAACTGATTCGCATTAACTCGTCAAGATGATCATCTGTTAACCGAAATCGGAAATTGTATAATACAGATTATTTTCAATTACTTGAATAATTTTTTTGTGTCGTAATATTTCATACGAAACACTTATAGTTTTTGTATTTATATTATATAAATAAACTCGAGATAAGGACCCGTAAAAATAGTATCCGCCAGTTGGTGACCTCTTGATATATGCCTTATATTATATATATATATATGTGAAATTATGATCGGAGGAAGTCTCTCGACGTTTCTCGTGCATCATCGTTTATGTATACAAATATTTTAATATGTTGTTTTAGATTTTTACGATGATCTTTTGTTACCCCACAAAAACGTCAAACGAGTTTGTTGTTGTTTTTTTTTTTTTAACGTTTTGCAATAAAACGAAATTGGTCCCAAACAAGTCCACAATACTAGTGCAGTACGGACGTGTATACATATAATAATAATGTAAAAATGCCTATATTAAATGTACGTGTGTCTATAATATTCTCCGGTGCATATTATACATGTTTACTGGTATTAACCAGCGCTCGAAACAACCTGTTGGAGGAGATTAAGCTATTTATACTGTACATAATATTATTATATACGGCGCAGGACCGGCAGCAGCGGGTGCAATAAAACCGTTTTAATATCGCATTAACGATTTTATAGGGCCATTATTGATGATTATTATATACGATACGGCCGGTTATCTTTTTTGGACGGAAGGGGAGGAAGTGGGTAAATATGATAATATGCCTATATATTATCCGTTCGAAGAGACTCTTCTTCTCATTTTTTTTTTTTTTTTACTACCTCACTATCCATGTTATTATATACGAATATCTGTGTAGCAACCGGGTTCTGATCCTGGTCCTATACAGGAATACTATAATAATATTGTTATACAATCTATACGAATGCACACGTCATTTATCACTATTATTTATGCATTCTTAAAGAGTTATTATATATGGGCGATTTTAAGAAAATTTTGGAAAAATATCATAAAATTATGAAATCGTATCGAAAATAATATTTTAATGGATCATTATCAACCGGAAAATACAGTAGAAAGATGAAACAACAAATATTAATAATGGTAAAAAAAACATTGTCTTTATAGCGTCCTATATATATTTGTGTACACGTTTTATGAGTTGTTAGTAACTTATAATAACACAATAAATAGAAAATTATGTTATCTATTAATTGCTTATTATTTCATGTTTCAAAAATGTTTAAAAATTGATAAAAATGAGAAATGCTAATGAGAATTATTTATTGAAAATTTGTAGCTGCGACGTCCACTTAGGAGACCTAGCTACAAATGTTCAATCCACTATATAGAAGTCACGTCATACTTTCGAGTGAACATCGTGGGATTTTTATAAAACATTGTCGACAAAGAAACTATTTATAATTTTAAAGTCCAAAAATTTATTCCGTGACTTTTTTTAGGAATCTTTGAATAGGTTCTCAATCATACAAAATGACATTCTTCAGCGAGTGGATCGCAAAATTATTGTTCTTAATCATTACTCTGTAGTCTACAATAATGACGTATTCGAATAAAAAAAAAAAGTAATTTTAAATTGGTATAGTTGATATAGTGTTAAATAAATAAGTCTTTACTTAATATAATCGTTATTATTAGTGAAAACCGTTTTCAAAGAAGGATTGGTTAGAAACTATTAGTATTTAAGGTAAGTAAAATGGGAATATTATATCAGTCAAAAATAATTTGGTTCCATAACTTACAACCCTAAACTATATATATATATATATATATATAACTTATGAAATATAATATTATTATATATTCGATATTCATATATGTGTATATAAAATGGGCACTCCAAAATTTCGTTGGGAATATCAATATTTTGATAACTCGTGTGTTTATGAAATACATTTAAAGGCAACCAATTAAACTGCACCAATTTATTTTGCTAGATGAAATTTTATAAAAAAAAACCCCACTATAGGTTTACTTGAAAATATTTTTCTTTTTAAATTTAGTCATAGGTGTTTAAATGCTTGTAATAAATGTGTTTGTGTTACACTGTTACATATCCATTAATCTGAATTTTTTCATACAACACACTTATAACGTTATAAATAATATTATAGTGGCATTAAAAAAATCCTTCGTACGTGCAAAATCGTGATTTTCTATTCAAAGGTACCATAAAAACGAATTATAAAATAATTATAAAAAATATAATCGAATTTCCGACGAGTGATGAAAATAAAATTATACGTAGTAAAATTCCACATATATGATATAAGTATAATAATACGCGCGTTACTTATAAAAATAAAACAAATCTGACCATAAAACTTTAAAATAACCGACGAAATATTTAAGTATTTTACTGTGCTGCAGCATTTACAAGAATTTTTACGAGCTTAAGTGTTTGCATCAAATTTACATTAGATATTTTTTTATTAAATGTCACATATATAGCTGATGTTTAGACTATTATTTTTATGGCCAAAAGAAGTTCACTAAGGATATTTTATTGCTTTGAAAACAAACCATGTACTTACTATATTATAGTGTGTACAAATTATGCCCACACGCGACACCACACGCGTACTTATCCCAAACAGTAATATCAAAAAAAATCATTTAAATATTCCCAGAAAATTAAATAATATTCTAGTAACATTTTAAGTATGTTGCTGGTCCAGAAAATTATTGTTTTAAAAATATTTTGCCAACCATTAAAATGTATTCTGTCTAACGTTTTAAAATAATATATTGAACAACGTTAATTTTGCAAACCATAAATGTCTTTATTACAATATAATTTTACCTTATAGAAATTTGTAAAAAACATATTTTTAAATAACCTACGTCAACCTATAAAATGTTTTTCATATATATATATACATATTATATAGTGAGATTTTACTGTTGATGTAATTAATCTTTTCACTGAGTGCCAAGATATCGTAGGAATTCATAATCCATACTCTTAGTGTTATCATAATTAATTGTACCAACTGAAAAATATAGGCAATACCTAGTAGCCTGATTACTTAAGTTACAATTTACAAGATATTAGTTGACAAAAAATAATTTAAAATTGTTAAATTTAAAGTTAAAGGGGGAAAAATAATAACTCAACTGGATTAAAAATTATATATTTTATTTTTATAATATATAAATAAGATTTGAATCTTTAAAATTATTTAATTAAGTGTAATCAGTTATAGTTCACAGTTTACTTTTTAAATAATTATTAAGTATAATAGGTACCTACTGCATATTACATGGAACTTGCGATTATCGGTTGCCCCGTAATGTGTTGACTTAATTGAACGACTATGAAAATTAACTACGATTATATATAAATAATAATAATTTTAATAATTAATACAATGAAAGTATAAACTAGTCAAGTTATCTATAATTGATGGTAAAAATAATGAACTAGTAAAAAATTACCTTTTATGTTTCTAGAAATAAGTTTAAACACCTTATATTTCCGTCGTGTCTGTCCGTCCACCCTATCGATACATGATTATATATAGATACTAGTAATTACGAAGAATATTGTTGATTCGACAATCGATTGGCTTTATATTTTGTTACTTATTCATAGTTACTGGGACGATAAAAAATGGGAAACCTAGTATGCTCGAAGAATGTGTTTTTCCTACCCAAACCTAACCGCGGTTGTTGTATAATCGCGATATTTGTTAAAAACCATTTTATACTTATCTTTTTGCTTCAAGTTTCATGACTATCAGAAAAATACTCTTTCTGACTTTTGATAGATGATTGTTTTTATAAATATTATACATCTGTAATGTTTGATCCTTAAAACAGTCGATATTTTTATTATATACCTATATCGATATTTTAAATTACTTTACAGTTTTCAATTAAATTAATGGTTTTACATCTTCTTATTTCCCAAACTCTAACATGCTCAGGTTTGCATCTTCACATATCATAGGAGCTACCAAGCATAGCTACCAAAATATTGGACGGGTTTAGTAATTGTGGTCGACTTGCACACCAAAGACCAGACGCCAACAGCGAGAAAAATATCGTTGCCTACATTATTTGCTACCCGGGAGTCGAACCGGGGAACTCTAAATGTAGTAAATGTTTTCAGGTTTTTATGGATACAAAAAACATTTTGTCTGCGATTATTCTACACGATAGATAATATAGTTGACGTACGAAACTATACGTTTTTACGGGCACCGGTATTGTGGCGTCCTCTCATAATATCGTTATCGTAATCGTTTGCGATGTCCACGTATCTTTCAAACGCCAATTCGAATTTACGGATTTTGTGAGCGATATATAGTCGGCAATACTGTTTCTCTTTTGGACATTCCAATCGGTCGTCTACATTCGGTCAACGACCGAATTTTCGTACACTGCACAAAACACCGATTTACAGTGTCAAAAAAATGTGTCTCGCTGCATAAAATATATATAAAAAAAAAAAAAAAAAAACCCTCCTTTATCACGAGACGTCCAATCGCGGTCCCCGACGATATCGTCCCGGCGGTTTTATATTATATATATAAAGATAATAATACTGTAAACAATTTTAAATATTTATGTACGCATGTTGATATAGAAGGCCCCCCCCTGTGGAAAAATTCCGGATACTCCACTTCTTCCCCCCCAACTTTCCCGTCTATAAGGCGCGCCACTGATTATTATTATTATTATTATAGCCGTTCTATAATAATATTAATAACGACGACGACGACGACGATGTGGACGAACGAATTACGTTTTAACAAGGTGTATATTATAATAATATAATATATACCGTAAAATATATATGTAATATATTACGGGTATGTTTGTATATTCTCTCGTACAGATCGTATATAAATCGTGTATAAAGTGGCTCATTAGGACTTATCGGCGGGTCTCCGCACACCTCAACGCGACAGGGGCCCCCGCGGGTTTTCACGTGGAGAAATAATAATAATAATAATGATAATAATAATAATAATAATCGTAATAATAATCGTAATAATAATGGTAATAAAAATAATAATAATCGTAATAAAAATAAACATTTTAAGCAAACGCGAGCGGGCGCGCGTACGCATAAATCGCGCGAGGAAATATTCGACAAGTTAATTATTACGGTCGGTCCTGCGGCGTAGGCGCGGGCGGGCAGGACGGTAAGGATTTGGGCACCTGCTGCATGCGTGCACAACCACACACACACATATAATATACGCCGTGCAGCCCGTGTATAATTTATTACGAACCTAATCCGCTCGTTCCATAATTGTATTTCTAATGAACGATCCGGTCCAACACCGCAACAACAACACTATAATACCATCGTATATTATACAGAGCGATCGATTTGTTTCCATAATAATATACATATATCGTACATTACGGTATAGGGTCCAGCGATCACCCGACGTCGCCCGACATAATAGAATATTATTAAAAAAAATCGATTTTTTTTTTTTTTCTTTCGAAATTTATAAAACCATCTCGTTTTGGATACCGAGCAAAATGGCGATTATTCCATGATTAAATTCCATTTGGTTTGTGGTTGTTTGGTTTGGTTTTGTTTTTTTTTTTTTTTTGCCGAGTCGAGAAAGGATTTTTTCCTCGGAGTGCGTACCTATATGTATGTATATAATATAATAACTTCAGCGGTCTTTAGAATTACGAAAATCAAAAATTACGGGAAAATATATTGTATGTATATTTGCGCGCGTCGGACAACATTTTCATTCCTTCGTTATGTATTGCGGAAAATAATGAGTCCTACAGACTTTTTTTGCACCACAAAATATTTAAATAAATATATACCGCGCAGTACATATTATAATACTATTGTATAATAAACATATACATCGTATTATGTATACTATTTTAAAATTTTATACGTAACGATTATCGATAAAATAAATACTGAATTTTTAATTATTAAAACATACGAATCCTGTAATTTCATCATTTTGACCATATACGTTTTACGTTTTGGCTTAAATACGTTATTTGACTATTTTTCCACTTTTTAATTTAGTTAAATCAGAATTTTATAAATGCTCTACCCACTATTATTTTTACACACTACAATATGTGAATAATAGTTGGAAATATTCCATTTTCCACTATTGGCATTTGACTAAATGCCCGATTTCACTATATAATATATACTATACATTACAACATATATACACGAGTATATTATATATATATTTGCCTACTTTTCTAGTAATTGATTTGATTGTATTAATTAATTAAATTGATGGTAAAATCGTTTTAGTTGATACTTTAAAGAAGTCATTTTTCCCCTACATTTTTTTGTTAATCATAAATAAGAAAACCACCAAAATTAACAAAAATGATTGCAAATCAGAAAATATAATAATATTAGAGACTTTCTGGAGCATATATTGTAGCATCATATTGACGAATAACATTTTCAAAGCATTTTAATCACTTTGTAGTCATATACAAGAAATTAAGAAATGTTGATTCTTTTTATGAATTTTTTGTACTTTTCAATTTTCGATTTTTTTGATGGCCTTTTAAACGTAAGCTGTAATGATTTATTTCAAGCTAGTGTTTACTGTACACTATGTTTACAAGCGTCTATTGTTTGTTCTAAAAATTTGTACAAACAAAAATAAGTTTTATTTAGATTTTAAATATATGTTTTCTTAAATAAATTATCTGATTTTCAAATTTTATCAGGACAATTATTTTATCTACTCAAGATTCACAGGTTAATAGGACCACATATTACAAAATATGATAGACGAGAGTCGATATATTACAATTACACTATAAATTTGTGTGACGTTCACTCCGTATATTTACATTTGCAGAGAAAAACATTTTAATACTGGAAATGTAAATTGTAATGAATGACAAAAAAAAAAAAAACTCAATAGGTATTTATAAATATTTATAAGTCTGCAGCAATTAAAAATGGACTTAATCCAAAATTAAATTCTGACCTTTTTTTTATAAAACTGTTGACACTTGACAATATTATAATGATTTAATACGAGTTTTTATTTATATTCATTCTTCTTGTATTCCTCTGATAAATGTACAAAGTCCACATATAAACACCACATAAAGTGTATACTTATATATATATATACTATATATATATAGATTCTGAGTGAAGCAAAATATTTTATAGATTTCAATTATTTTTTTTTTTTTTTTTTTTGGCAACAAATTTTTGACCAGTAAACTTGATCTAATTATTAGATGTGTATCAATAATAATCCAGTAGAAAATGTGTTTAATATGGTACTTTTAAGAGGTAATTTTTAGATTTTTCAACATTTTAGAAAATCATATTTCATAGGCGAAAAATTAAAATATTAAAATAAATATTATTTCGTTAAAAAAGTCTGAAAATTTAAATTTTTACAAAGTATATTATGTAAGTATACGTCATATATTTAAAATAAATAAATTTATTTTATATAAATAGTTTAATAGTTATATGTATTATATCTGCAGCTTTGTTTAGAGTCGATTTTTTTTTAAGAAATGATTAATATTTATTTTCGAATTCAATGTGCATTCAATATTCTATTCAAAGAGCGAAATGGATCTACCACCTGCTAACCTGCTTTTCCATTTAATTTTAGTAGTATTGTTGACTTTTTTTTATTTAAATTTATTTTACCATATTAATTATTATATAACTTTTATAACATATTTGATTATAAGTTGTCACTAGCACAAAATCTGGTATAAGTACTAGGTAGTGATGTAAAATGTCGGAAATTTTATATTCAAGAAATTTCTAGGGAGAAATTTTTGAAATTAAAAAATTTAATTTAATTTCTAAACGTAGCTTATATTTTTACAAAAGTCGTGTAAAAATGAGAAATATTCTCTAAATTTAGAAGAATATTTCATAAAATAAAAATCTCATAAATTCATACCGTAAAGTTTTGAATAAAAGGACATTAAACATATACATACAACTACTATGTAATTGATTATAGAGATTAATTATGGATAAACTCCGATATTTCCGATAAAATTCATTATTTTATTAGAGCTATTTCATTT
The DNA here is from genome assembly GCA_025469235.1 of Pemphigus obesinymphae. Classification (NCBI taxonomy): domain Eukaryota; kingdom Metazoa; phylum Arthropoda; class Insecta; order Hemiptera; family Aphididae; genus Pemphigus; species Pemphigus obesinymphae. The sequence goes on along the minus strand of JAIPRL010002067.1, from coordinate 40,194 downwards.
GTAGTACCTATTGCTTTTTTATCACAACAAAATGAATGTAAAGAAAAACAAAAAGTAAATCATAATTTTTTGGAAATTTCAACTGAAAATTTCCCGGTGTCAAAAATGTTTTAATTTATAAATGTTTAAAATTGCTGTGTACTTGTATACAAAAATATGTTGTCTTAAATTTTTTTAAATTTTTCACTAAAAAACCTGTTTTCCCCGAAAATATTCCAATATTTCCTGAAGTAAATGGGTACAACATTAATCTTTAAGTATTTATAACATGCTGATTGTTTACATTATTACATTTTATAGGCCAGTATCATAGCATCTATTTCAACATAATATCAACGATTTTTAGTATCATTTACCCTTATCTTATCTTGTCATTCTTTTTTTGACTAGAATTTACTCAAACATTGCCATGGACAATATTTTATTTTGCTTCCAATTTTAAAACTGACTGGTGACTAGCGTCCGGTATTCAAAGAATGGTTGGGGCACAGAACATAGTAGAAGTGACACAGACCGAAAAATAAGGTGCCGTTCATGATTGTATATTCGAATTTATATATTATATTTCACGAGAGATCATCTGGATGCGCGGCGATGGACGTGTATTGTACGGACGATCTCTCGTGAACTTCAGTATAGAGTAGCATTACAGAATATACATGATCATAGGAACGGTTTATGGTTTTATGATTAATGACCCTCCGCTACCTGTCCAGCCATCGAAAAAGAGATTACAGAGACTGTGCGTTATCATTAATATGATTTCCACGTTTTTTTGTGTACGATTGTTCTGATAAATCGCAAAACATATGATTCTTTCCGCAAAAATTGCTGGGTGATGTTCACCTAAATTCCCCTGTTATTAGATACACGTACGTTTAAGGTCACCAAAACGCGATTCACAAGATCAATGAATTTTGAAGTTCGTGTCGTACTCCTAGTTAGGTATATAAAGAAAGTCCAAGGTATTTTTATGGAAATGTTTCTGCCATAACACTATAACAGTTGGTAGGTACGTCTTGGCAGCTAACTCGTTAACATATTATTTCTGCTAAAAATTTTTGTTTATTCATAATAATAAGCGTAAATTACTACAATAGATAATAAAGGGCTTGTTAAAACTAAAACAGACAACAGAAAATTTGATTTTTCAGTTAACGGGTAACACAATATTATTACACCAATAAAATTCACCCTAGATAATGATGAATACACGGCGGAGGACCAATTTATATTAGTTTTATTATATTAAATATATCACATTTTTGTTAAGATATCACAGTATAATCAAAATTTGTTTAATCAGTTTACGAAATTATAATAATTAATAACGGTTCTTAAAGTGCCATAGTGTTGGGGTATTATTATATAAATATATAACACAATTAATCAATTATCTAATTTGGTATAATATCACATGGGCTTTGGAGGGGAGGAGCAATCACTCCTATCGCTCCCTCAAATACGTGCCTGATGTTGGTAATATTAGTTTTCATCTTCTCGCTCTTGCTTCAGACATAATTAAAAGTGATATAATCAAACATTTTATAAATTATACATTTTGGTTTACTAAATACTTAATTACATCATTATACGTTCAATTATTAGAATTAACTAAAACACATTATTGATGAATTTGACCGATCAGTGGACGAGTTCCTTGAAATGCTGAAGGCAAAGGGTGAAATCAAGGCGAACATGTGTACCGAAGAGTCGTTGGACGACACAAAATTGCATAACAATTTCGCCGATTACAGTGGACGAGTGCCTTGAAATGTTAAAATTTCCAGTTGAAATCAAGGGGCGTATAAAAGTACAAGAAACAGACACCTCTGGCGAATCCGGAACAGTGCTGAATGAGCATAAAGATTGCGAGCATAAGGATTGCGACCACTGTAAATAGCTGGTTGAATTTCGAACAGAAGTACGGAATTTAAGGATGTTAGCCCGTGTCAAAAAGAACTAGACTGCAGTCTAGTAAGAAATGAGTATAAATAGTAAAAATAACAGTTACTGTTATTTTTATAACTATTTATATAACTACTGTAATTATATTATATTTGTAATAATCCAGTTGGCAGTTAATGTAGCAAAGGACGCAGAAATATAGAGATAAGATAATGGGATTTTATAAATTCACTTTTCTCCTACAATATGTTTAACTTTTTTCCACTTTGGCATCTTCATTGTATATCTTATTCATAATATGTGTATAATAATGTTATGCAGTGCGGGAGAATAGAGCTGTTTTGAAATGCATAATTTTCCGGTAGTAGAAATGGAAAAAGTACATGGGTTTGTCATTAAACTCTCTATTTCAGTAATCGGTATCCATTATACATTCATTCGTTCATACATACATTCATATCATTGTCGCGGTTCTACTTGTGATACATAATAATATGTACAGATGGAAAAATCGGTTGGGAACACAGTGTTGTTTTTGAAGTCCTAAATATTTTTTTTCATTTCAGATAGGAGAAAAACAGTGATGAAGAAAAAACGAACAGAAACAATGCATGACGGATTCTTCTTTATCACTTTTTTTTCTCCTCCGAAATTAATGCATTCGCGGAAAAAAGATTTTAGGATTTCAAAAACAACACTGCGTGTTCCCAACCGATTTTTCCATCTGTACATATGTATCACAAGTAGAAACGCGACAATGCAATGAATGTATGTATGATGTTATATATCGGTGTTATAACACTTGTATGATGGATACGGATTACTGAAATGCCATGTCGCACAGAGTTTAATGACGTCCACCTCGGCTTTCTTCCATGAACTTGAACACTATGCATTTCAGAACAGGTCTATTCTCGCGCACTGCACAACATTATTATACACATATCATAAATAAGATTATGCAATAAATATACTAAAGTAGAAAAAAGTTAAAAATACTGTAGGAAAAAAGTGAATTTATAACTTACCATAATCTTATCTCTATATTTCCGCGTCTTTTGCTACATTAACTGCCAACCGGATTATTACAAATACAATATAATATATAACTACTGTTATTTTTACTATATCTTCTTATTTCCTACTGGAGTTATGTAGTCCACTTCTTTTTTCCGTTCGAAATTATTTCCTTATTCTTGTTCTTCATGTATTCTTTGTTATTCATGTATATTTTGTATATTTCTTCATTACAAATAATAATGTTTAAAATAAATATTGTTCTATTATTTGTAAAAGTTGCATTTTTCTTTTCATAAATATCAAAAATAGTAAGCTTGGTGTCGATGTATTGAATTTGAAAATAATTATAAATCACGCAGTTATAATATACTCAGTGTTGTGCATTATCTAGATAACTTTTTTTACATTTTTATCTCATCTAGATAAAAATACACAACTTGGATTACCTTTTTATCTTATCTAGATAAAGAAAACGGTTATCTGCAGTAAATTATCTAGATGATTATTTTAATAAATGCTTTTTTTTAGCTCTATTATATTTGTAATTTATTTATAATGTAATGTACCTATTTTGGACGTTAGGTATACAATTGAAATTTGAAAATTTTAAACCTCAGTTAGAAGATTTGGTTTGAATAGTACCGGAAAATTATTATAACTTCACAGTTATTACTATAATGAAACAGCACAATGGAAAACAAATCAGTCGTTTTTATATACCTAAATATGACCGACTATATTCCGCGACATGAAAATTGGCCCGTATGGCATACCTCACTTGGGACGCATAATATAAAATATAATAATTATCAAATCATCACAATACTAAAAGTTGGGGGAAAACGAACTGACTAATGTCTACATATTATTATGTTGGTGGTAAATAACTAATAATATTAATCGGTATAATATATGTCCGACCATTTTCACCATATAAATGATAGGTAATAAAATTGGATACTGTCATCCGGCCACGATCCGCATTTATAGTTCATTCATTATTATCTGTTTTCCTTCTGTTCTTTATTTGTCAGAAAATAAGACACGTGGATCTTGAGAATAGTACGCATGATGAGCTGTTATTTGAACAAAACTCATGTATTCATGAACCTACAAATTTTGAAGGTACTAAAATTCAAAATTATTTGTTGGATGGGAAATATTTTAAAATCGATTCGGTCAACGGTACAAAAATGTACGTTACATGCCAAAGCTGTTCAAAACAAATCATAGTCTATTCAAATTCGACTGGAAACTTATTATTATTAAGTCACTAGTCACTACAAAGTAAATACAATTTTAATATTTTATTATGATTTATTAGTAATAAGCAGTGCTTGGTATGTTGCAGTAAAGTTCATTAATATTAATAATTTACACTTTTATTGCAACATAAAATATTGCACTAAAAACAAAACAAAAATATTCTAACATATTTTAATAATGAAGTAAGTTAATTCGAATAAAATAAGTACATACGTAATTTTAAATATTCGTTTAATATTATTTTTAATAGGTAACAAATAATAGCACAATTATTTTATAAAATGTTATGTACGAGTAACGATTTAAATTTTACAATTATTTGAGTAAGATTTAAAAACAAATTGTTTATGCATAGGTATTACATTTTAACCAAAACTTTATAATTGAAAATAAGTATCTACATACCTACCTATTTAATTTATACAGATCAATTAGTATTATAATATTATGGTAGGTGCCTATAATATTATGAATAATTTTAAGTCTATAAAGTGGAAAATTATTATTTTTAATTATTATAGAAATAATTAATAAGTTTTAAAACTGTAAAATTTTAGGAGTAGATACCTATTATAAATATATTTAAAATTAAAAAAAGAACTAGAAAAATGTAATACTATAATAAAAATAAAAATAAATAAATACCTACCAATTATAAAAAATAAAAATAATAATATCTATATGACTATATATATAAAAGCCAAATACCACTCACTCACTGATCGCTGTATCTCAAAAACTACACAACATACGAACTTGAAATTTGGAATACTGTTTTCTCTAATACTTTAACCGTGCAATAAGGAAGGATTTAAAAAAATGTTGCGTTTAAGTGGATTAATTAATAATAATTATTCACCGTCAATACGTATTGTGCAGCACGGCGGCACGGAGGCCCGCGGGTTTCCAGCTACCTGTAACCTATCCTTTTTGTCAGTCGTATGGATTAGAATTATTCCCAGAAATTGTTCTATAAAAATAATCTCATGCATCGCACATACACCAATATTCTTATTATACAATACTCCTATTATCGATACATTTATCGATAAAATGCACGCCGTTGACACCCAACTACAAACTTTTAGTTTTATTATAATAATTAATATAATATTATTATATTAATTTCATTAAAAATTTAAATATTAAATTTTTTAAAAAGCGTTATTTTAGTCCAATTTTCCTATATTACCTCTATGAATAAACATTATTGTAAAACCATTAGCTCTCTCGCTACGTTCAGAATATAAAAATATGAATTATATAAGTAGAATGTAGTTAGCAAATAAAGTTAACCAATTGTTTATATGGTTAAATCATTGCATAACAAGTAAATTAGGGAACAAACATGAAAATATAGTACCTAGTATAATTTTCAATTACTGTAGTTGGAAGCTTACTTGGTAATTTATCTTTTAAATAATTTGATATTGTTAAAAATTATTGAGTACATTATTCTAAACACATTTTAGTGAAAAACATATACTTATATCTTCAAATATATGCAAACAATTTATTAACATTTTATAGTGGTTAATAATTTAATATTAGGATGATAAAGTTAACCCCAACTGCAGTTATTGAAAATATGAACGGTTGGTTATTCTTTTTATATTTCTTATCTGTTAAAATTTATATTATGTAAGAAGATTGCCTAAAACAACAGAGAATTGATTTCCAAATATTTTTAATTGGAATGAAAATGACATAAATTCCAGGTTCTAACAAACTGAAAATTATTTTTATTATTTTTCTACAATATAGTATAAGAACTGTTAATCTTAATGCTAGATAATTGGCGTTAGCTGTGCGTATCTTTGGGTTGTATTTTTGGAAGAAATAGCTCAGAATCTTGATCAAGCTATTCATCATTGCACTTCTAAATGCGTACAATTATACGATAAATAGTGTGATTTGCAAAAAATTCCCAAAGTATAGGTGTATAATTTATTCTTATTAAAAAAAAAATTGTTTTAAAATAATTGAGATTGTTATTCAATATTTTTAATTCAGGTACTTTAAATATCATACTCAACAACAATATTGAAATATGATATTTCTCAAAACGTATTATTACATTATATTTTATAGCTTATATATATATATATATATCTACTGTATTGATTATTTTTATAAATTTAGTTCCTATACCTACTTGTTGATTAAACTACCTTAAATATTATTTAATCTAAAACAAACTATAATGTATAGTATATCATATATATTTTAATATAATATATTCATAGGCGTGTCCAGAGCTCAATGGCCGTGGAGGCCAATTGTAAAACTTTTGTTTTTACACACCATAATTAACTATATATCTGCCTATAACCTAGTATTTAGTACCTACCTACTATTCGTGACTTTTTTCTCATAGTATTACAATATTAGCACCTCTAATTTTTTATGTAAAAACATAAAAAACATACATAATTAATATACTTATATACCATATAATACTATATTTTATATAATATTACTATATAAAAACTACTTATAGTCTATAATACTATATATTATTATATCAATATAACTTTAGTATAATTCAATAAATCCACCACCAGTATTCTATACGACGAGCGAAGTACTTCCATCCCTTACTGACTGAATTATTTTTAACATTTTACCATATGTGGATTTTTATTAAATTTTAAATTCTTGAGTAGGGTTTTAGAAAACATATAACAAACATTTTATTATTTGAAGTACTAAACTAGTAACTAATTAAAAACTGTAATAATACAGAATATAATATTTCAACAAATTCTCAACATTTTTTTGTGATTTTTGCACCAAAAGGTGTGTAACAGATGTGCAAACAGATTGGTGTTGATTTTGAGTCGATCCGTATAAAACTCTCCCTTTGAGTAGCATTTTCGGTTTTCCCATAAGGAACACACGGCCGCCCAAAACCTCGTGGTTTGGTTTGTCTTCGTAGAGCACAGCCGTTGGCGTTTGCCGTTGTTAAAATGCAAACCAGCGGCCATTTTCAGGCCAGTGCAAACATATTGTTATAGCTCAGGCGTTCTCCCTCGTCGGCATCGTGAGCCACCCCGCCGAGACTGGGATCATCGGTTAGCCCCAGGGGGTGGCTATAGGCATAAAAATGTGAAGTAAGGAAAACAGCAAACTACAGTATGACCATGTTTTAAAAAAAAAACCTTAATAAAAATATTCTATTGTATTTCCTACCATGATTATTTTATATCAGAATTCACTCGCAGCCTTGGAAATATTCTATGGCTAGCCCTCTCCGTCATGGAGACGTAGACATCTCAATTGAGACTCTACCCTCCCCCCTAGTTCAGGAGAAATCCATGATAATCTAGTGGGAGAAAAAACGGGTACCAGGAGCGCATGGTCAACGAACGCGCACCGAGTATCGACACGTGTCAACCGCCGCTCAGCAACAGCTACCACGTAAATATGTGGAGAAGCGCATATTTAAATTTCCACGCGCCGTGACTCGACAGATGCCGGCGTGGATCAGTACAGCCAACCACGGATAAACACGCGAGACTCGAACGGAAAATAAAGCAAATATAAATGAATAATGGACAGCCAGGTACGTCCAAAGATAATGACAGTTTGGTTGCGGATTCTAACGCGTCAAGGGGCAACGTAACAAAACCAAAGGTCGCTTGACCAGGTTATGGAAAATCATATATGTCCCTAAATGGTAATGTAGCTAGAACCTCTTGCGTGTGTACTCAAATAAGAGCACAAAGATTAATAGATGGTTTACTTACAGGTACATGGAGCAATACACAAGAACAGAGAGTAGCTACGGTCCCTCTAAGTATTACATCAAAAACCGTTAACAATAATAATATACCCGTAAATCACATAATCCACGAGACATAAAAATTTGAAAATTATCTCAAAAGATTTATCCAATTACCACCAGAAAACGATACTATACAGCATTTCGACACCATAGTCTCCAAATCCCGGGTCCTTTACATCCAGCACTGGCATATTACAGGAGAGTAAGAAAAAACTAACAGCGGTCAATATAAATATAACTCAGCGCAATGGCAATACGCAAATCAATGATTTAAAGTCATAATAATTTTATGTATGATTTATTTATTTAAATACTACAATCAAAATACAACATGATATAAAAATGGCAGAGAACTATTTTAGCCAATTATACGGAATTTCGAATAACGGAATCATGGATGCATTCGAATATATCAACAATAGCGAACGGGGCGATTTGACATCAAGCTACGTAATGTTGAGTTTGCAATCAAAAAAATATCTATTGATATAACACCAAGACCAGACGGAGTCGTATTTAAAACTATCCGCCATGCAAGATGCGCACTTGCAATTTTAGCGATTGCAAAAGTAATGCTGGTACGGAACTACGTTCCGTCAAAGTTAAGGACAGAGAGAATCATATTAATTTACAAAGGGAAAGTCTTAGAAACTGACCTATAGAACTGGAGACCAATAATTTTCAGTGTAATTCGCCTCATAATTGAACGATGTCTCGACCAGGCAATACGAGACAAAATCCATTTTTGTCAGTTACAAAGAGGATTTGTCAAATTACTATCTGGTGTTCACATAAATGCATCCATCGTTGACGGTCGTCTGAGATCAGCCATAGAGAGAAAACAACATATATGTATTATAATGCTAGATTTGTCAAAAGCATTTGATAGTCGGTCACGATCACATTAAAAATACGTTCAACTCTCTTCCACTGCCAACGCAGTTAATGAATTTGGTAACAACATTAGCTACAACAAACTCAACAAGGATAGAAAAAAACTAAATCTAAAGAAATAAAATTACTCCGTAGTGCAACACAAGGATCATTATTATCACCAACTATTTTTAATGCGTGCCAAGACTACGCGCTCAAACAAATATCTGACACTGACGTTTCATTCTTCTATGGATTTGAACTCTTAACAGAACTCACTAAGATAACCGTCTTTGCATTTTCAAATGACACAGCAGTCATTGCAATAGACAAAAACAGTGCTATTGCATTAATTAAATCTTTGAGTAATGAATTGGAAAAAGTAGGCATGCTTATGAACCCTAATAAATCAGTAACAATTAATATCCAAAATAGGACTTTAGTATCAGAAAAACTAATAATAACAGACGGAGCTGAAATACATAGCATAGCACCGGAGGAAAAATTACGTTATCTAAGAGTTAATTTTTAAAACAAAATAATATTCGACAAAAAAGAGTTTTCGACCAAAAATTAAATATCTCAGACTAATATGTATGTCCTAAACTTGTCTTCTCAATGCAGACAACACCCATAGATCTTCTTGCACCAGGGTTTCTAGAAAAAGTTGACATGATCATTCGCCAAGGTGTTCAGGAAATCGCTGGCCTACCCGCCGATACATCATTACCCGTATATTACACCGGACGGAAACTCAGAGCATTCTGCGAATAAAATGGGAAGCCTCACTACAACATTTAAACATATGTCAAATGTTATGTCAAAATATTAACGATACCCACTTAAATACAGTGAGAGTCCTAGAGAAAGAAATTATCGATTGTCGTAAGACATTAGATGGAGTTTTAGGTACTAATGTGCGTACCATACGTTCGGAATTGAGAAAAGCAGAATACAATAAGTGTAAAGCACTTCCCCAACGAGGTATTGGAGTAGATTGGTACGAACATTATACATTGACCAATAGTTGGGTTTCAAACAAAATAGGCTCAACTAGTAACAAATGGACTAACTCAATAAAAATGTCTATGAACACAATGGCTAATAGGACAACAGGTGGATGGAGTCAAGGGAGCCACCACTGCAGAAATCCGCTCTGCAGTGTGAAGAACATAATGGAAACACTCCCTTACATTCGTGGATCGTGTCCAAGGTCAGAACTGTTACGTAACGGTGGACACTACAAGATTCGAAGTATGATCGCAGATTTATTTAGAAAACGTCATCTTGAAGGCTACGTAGATGGTATATTGCATAGCGGAAATAGAATCAGGAAATTAAAACCGGCGGACGAGTATAATAGTCTTAGATTTTATTAAAAATAAAGGCATAATATTAGATCCAACAATAAGATAGGAAACACACAACATTGACCAGGACGACGAAATAAACGAAGAAAAAAGAAATATATATTTGCCTACAATTTTATATCTACAACGTCAATATGATATAGAAAACTGGGAAGTGAAAGGACTATGGTTTGATGCCAGAGGCATAACTTCCAAATTTATATTAGACTTTTTTTTAAAGCAAATATGTTTAGAAAAGAAGATCTAAGAACAATAAGTCTAGAAATAATGAAGGATACATTAAATATAATTCACAGACATCTATACTCTATGTGATCAATGATATAGGATTAATATTGAACTTGCGTTTACTATTTTATATTATATAAGTACTTTTATTATTGTTATTATTAATATAACCATGCAACCCAAAAATGCGATGTCTGATAAGTATACTGTTCGACGGGTAGTTCACTATGTATTTTTTATTAACTAAAAGTTGTTCTCTCTCTAATTTATTAATGGTTTACCTAAAATTTGTTAATATGATTTATATTATATAAAATATATGAAAAAAATATATTTAAATATCGCCTTATTTTTATTAAGTACAGTATAATATTAAATGTTTTTTTGAATTGTTACCGATATCTATTATTTTTCAATTATTAATATTTTTATACGTGACTTTTTAGTGCTTTCATTTTTAATACATTTTCAGTGCATATTTTGATAGTTTAAATGATTTTTATATATTTTTGTTTCGCGGATCAACTTTCTTATGTATTATTTATGACAGCTTTATACCTTGGACGTTGTGCAGTGCATCATTATATTTATTACAATAATGAATAAGTTAAAATTATAATTATAGATTCTAAACGTAACGAGAAATGTCTTGGTTTTAAAATGGCCTACGCGTTTTTTCTATTTATATAAATATTAATTTTTCGTGTGGGAGGAGTCAAATAGGAGTTTTTAAGTAAACTTTTCTTAAACGTAAAGAAAATATATAATATAAATATATAGAAAATAACAGAAAATTAGTATAAATAGGAAATTAATTTTAATTATATACCTATAACTATTCATTTTAAACTGTTTTCCGAATGAATATTGATATATCTTTGTTTTCCAATCTAAAATTTCCAAACGGTCCTATTTAACTATACACTATTATGTACTTTATTTTGTACAATTTTGTATAATAATAAAAACTAAATTTTATACAAAACTCAATTCTCACCGTTCAAGTTACAAACCAACCCAGGAACATATAATTTGTGTTGCAAATGTAACAACCTACCAAGATATCATATGCTGTTGTAAAAATGTGTAATTGAAATATAATTTTTAGTAGATGTTCAATTTTAAAACTAATTAGTGTGCATTGTGCACCATGGTGTATTCTATACATGCCATTTTTTTGTGGGATTGTCCAGTATTCGAAGATTGTTTTCCGTTTTATCGATAAACTTTAAAGAAGATGCTTTTTTTCTCGTTTTGGAAATGAGACCCCCCCTCCTTTTTGTCCCATTTTTTTTCCTTATCTACGGTTTTCTAAGCGGTTTATGAATATTTTTGGCAGAAAATTCACAAATGAATTTTTTTTGCTTAATTATCATTTTTAAACAGATTTATGAAAATGTTGATACTAAAAATTGTAATTTTTTCTAGAATAATATAAAATATTCAATATAATATATTCAATAATTTTATTGAATTCCAAAATGAAATCGATAATAATACGATATTTTGAAATTTACGAAATGTTTGGGTATTAATAGTACGACTACAAAGAATAAAAGTATATAATGTAGGTATATGAGACAATTAACAAGAAAATTGATGAAAAATCGCAGGATATATTGCCATTATTATGTGATTTAATATTTTTTTAATCTACTGATAATAAAATTATATATCATATTATGTAATTTAATCCTGCAAAAACCAATTTCGTATGACTCATTATATGATATATTTGTATTGATCTCAAAAATTAGGAAGATCTTTTTGCCACACTTTGAGCTATATATTATTTTTTGATAGACTAAATTGTTTGTAAATAGTATAAAAATATACCATAATATATTCAAAATATAGAATAAAAAATATACACATTTGTAAAGAAAAAAAACTAAACAAATAATTTGGTAAAGTTGAAGTTTTAAACATGAAAAGTATGGAGAGATACCTTTTTGATAATATTTTTTTAATATGTGTAGGTAGGTATAGGTATAGATAGATACCTAAGATTTTTTGGAGAACTCTACATCCATATTTGCTATTTCCATTTATGTAATGGACAATATAGGAAAAACTATGCTACTTAAAATTAAAATTTTGATGTTTAGGCTAAATTAATGGTTGAAATACCTACTTATATAAAAAAATTTCAATAATATAATATTTTTAGTATAACTAGAGCCTATGTAAACAGTGACTGATAAAAAAAAGTTACGACTATTTAAAAAAACCCAAAGACTATAAACATTGTAACTTCTTTAGTAGACAATGTTTTACAAAAGTTTACAAATTGCCCTCAAAAACCATCATTTTTTTAAATTTTAAATTGGTGTTTTATCTGTAAATATCACGAATAAAAATAAAATGCAAGTAATACAATTTTCCTATACTGCCCGTTACGTCATGTATTATGTAACTGATAGATGGAGACGGCAAATGAACATCCGCTTAAATTACGTTAAATGGATAAACCCGGTTAGTTTAAAATCTAAAATAGATATACCATAGACCATGCATATTTGTTAAGATCACAGAGAACCCATTTATAAATTATAATTTGTGTCCTTCCTGAAAGATTTATCTCAAAAAAATATAATCCTCGATAGGTATAACCTTTTTCATTTTCTTGCAATGTAGAAAGTTTTTTGTTTTTGTTTTTATCATACTCTTAACTACCTGATTATTGTAATATATATTTGAAATAAAAAAATAAAAACAAATCAAATAGTTTTACTGGCCGTTATACGTTATTGTTTACGTTGTTTGTACGTATCCATAGAAAACCCGTAACATCCTGTTTTTTTTTTTTAATATACGCGAATCGAAAATCATTCATTCAACAATCAACCCTTGGACGTGATACAGATAAATTATTACGTTAAATTTTTTTTTTTCGTATACATTTTTGTACAGTGTACACTTAGTATATTTATACTTTTCAATTATTTTATTGAATATACTTGTTCCGCGTCATAACGTCTGTATAAAATTCGAGAATTTCCGACATTATTGTAAGTAAGTTGAATATCTGTAATATATTATTATAATTTGCGAATAATTTATCCTATCATGAATTTCAATTAAAAATACACTTTACATATTATTACATTACAGAAACTATGAAACAACCACTACACCACGACGATATGGCATTGCGATAGATCGAGTATGTAAACACGTGGAAATACAATTTACACGCGTAGATTAAACTTAAACGGGTTTCGAAAATTATTAAAAACGTGCAAAATTATTTTGCCAACAAAAACTACTCGCCAATCTTTATTTATTTAAAATTTATTTCAAGTCGTATATTGTGAATTATCGAGTAATACTCGTAAACTTGAGATATATTTCACTTTTAAAATAAAATCGTTTCAGTTGACTTATATATAAAATAATAATTAATTATAAAATAATTCACGACTCGCACATACGAGTAGTTATAAAATGATAAAATCAACAAAAAATAATAAACAAATATAAACCGTCCGAGTATAATGATTAAATATTAAAATTAAATATTGAGTAAATATTTAATAAATATTGCAATGCTGTGTGGGTAACTATAGTTAGGTTTTGTCACTATTATGTCAACAAGTTGATTTGGCCAACGAGACAGATACGATTTTAAACCTTAGGTACCGATTTATTCAATAATGAACATTACGGATATTGCAGTTTTATTAGATTTGTAACACCCGTGTAATATCGTGGCTTATGTCATTAAGTTTAAACGGGACGGCTTCTTTTTATCTTTATATTTTTGAATAATTGTACATTGATTTTGACTACAATACATACGGGTGTAACCACGTGTAATATATTAATATCTATATGTGTAGTTATACGCAGAAATCGAGTGGATTTTTTTCCAATATTAATGATAAAAAATATTGTCATAAATATTATTTTTATACAAGTACATTGTACAAAATGTGTTTGATTAATTCTGACTGATAATATTAGAAAAATTCACTGGATTTCAATACACAAATATTTTATGATGAATAATTTTTGTATTATTTATTAGTGCATTGATTGAACATAAATTAGTTAAATGTAGCGACGACTGAATATGCAATTATGACTTAACGATATTCATGATCCAGACTAAAGACCCGGCGAAGTACGGAAAACGGAAATGGCCGTTAGATGTTTCAGACGATTATAAACCAACAATGTGTAAACGACGCAAAATACGTACACACATTAACCACATTAACAAGGTAAATCACAAAAAAAAAAAAAAAAAACATGCTTAGAATATTTTAGATACTGAGCGTAATGATGAACATATTATCGGTTTTACAATAATGTCTTATTCAAATTTTTTATATATTTTTAAATTCAATTTTTTTTATGTGTATATACACTTTTTCAGGTATAAGGAAAAAAGTAAGAGTTTTCTGGTATAAAGGTTTTTGATAGAGATTTTGTTCTAGTTGGTACTATATACAGGTTATTTTTTTGATTTTCTAAGTAGTTTTTAAAGGTGTGTAATGAAAAACTACCATTTATAAAAGAAATATCACAAAAGGCTATAAATAAAAAGTTTTATAAAATATTACTTAGGTACAAAGAACAGTGTTATCAATATTATCTATATATGTAGCATAGGTGTGAAAAAAACCAAGTTCAGCTCAAGGTTTAGATATACTTTCATAGGGGTGATGTTTTTTTATACTTATTTTTTAAAGTTGGGTCAAACAGTTGGATTTTTTTTTTTTTTTGCTTATACGTTTTTAAAGAAGTATTTTGTAAAAGTATACCTATTAATATTATTAATATTCGTCCTAGAAAAAAAAGTTGAAGAATTTTTTTTTTTGCTTATTTACGTTTTTAAGAAAGTTCCGGGATGAAATTTATACGATAGGGTGTACGCAAATTCCAGAAAAGGTCTATGGCTTTTTTTGCCGATTGCACTATTTTTACTTGAACAGAATTTTTGTACAAGTGTGGTACATTTTTTTTTTGTAGATACTGCGGTTAAAGTAAAAAACATTTACATTTTATTGAAAAAAACTAATATTTATACCATATTACAATATCAAATGATACTATATTAACTGATATAATCTTAAGTGTTATGTAATTAATTAATTATGTCTATACTATAGGTTTATTATATAAAATACAACATTACAGAATGAATACTAGGGCTGTGATGATGTTATTCTCCGGTCAAAACCTGCATTGACAAAATGTTTATTTAAAGTTTCTAGTCATTTAAACTTCCTTTAATATTCAAATATGTATTTAATAATTGTTTTTAAGTAATACAAAAAAAAAAAAAAAATGGGTCATTTTTTAAGATCATTATTTTAAAAGAAATTTTTAGGACATTTTTAGCTATTTTTTAGAGTATTTTTTGATCGTTTTTAGAGGATATAAATCTGGGATCTATTTATAACTCTATATTATATAAGTTTATAAATTATTTTAAGTGTATTTTACCCTTTCTTATACAATATGTTGTTATATTGAAATTTTGATAAAAAATAAAATATATAACAATAATAATATATTAATATTAAACCTAGTTTTTTTAATATTATATACAGTAATTTTTTCATACTTACTAGTTTTATATCATTTCTTCACAGCAGCTTTCATATATTTCTATGAGGTAATCACGGCATATACATTTTGCGAAATTTGTACACACTTTTGTAGTTTATCGATCTTTATTTCTGTCACCAAATAAACACCATTCAGATTGTCGAAATCATTGAAACTCATATGAAGTGTGTATATTATATCAGTATTTTTCCAATTTTGATTTTTTTTTTTAACGATTGGATAGTGGAGCGGTATTTTTGCATGTGCTGCTCCTTAAATTTTCGCGATATAAAAAATCAAAAAAATTTTTTTTATTCTGTGGTCACTTTTCTTGATATATAATTTGACCATTGACACCTCCAATATTTAGCATAGAAAATATTGTAAGTGGCCAATGAAAACTCTTTCTAGCTACTGAATAATATTCTGTCATGCAATCCATATTGTCAACGGCTCTTTTGGTAACATTATATGCAGTAATTATTTGTGACTTTTTAGCGACATAAAGTTTTTATCGATTGCTTTATCTCAAAATGCATTGTGGAAAGCACTAAAACAATTTTTTTTTTTTAGACATGTACGAAATCAAATTTTGATTTTTACTTTTATTTAAGCACGAAGACTTAGATGGGATCTGTCTTTTATTCTTTCATAAAGCTCCTAGCAATGTATGTCTATGTATTTTTTTGTAAATCGTTAGCTAATTCAACCTTGTGTAAAACTAATTATCAGTAGTAACTGTATTTAACGGTGATTTCTACGATTTTTCGAAATTGGCCGAATTAACCATTTGACAACACTTGCCGCTCTATTATAAACTTTGAACGTGCTAACTGGTTGCGTATATCTACACAAATTTCAAGATTTCCAGTCTAAAAATGCATATTGTCACAGAGAGCAAATATTTTTATCCTATATTTTGCAAGTTTACTCGATATATATTGATGAAACATTTTCCTCGGAACGCTTGTAATTTTTCTTCTATGCAGGTGTATTTTAGACATGGAATATATAGCTTTACAACTGTATACGAATATTTCAAATGTTGTTGTCCATATGTTTGTTAATTTATCAACTTTTTGTCGTTAACCTCGAATGTCATAAGATCAAAAACAGCGGATTAAAAATTAGAATCTCCGTTCAGAAATTATACATGAATATAGTTCCGATCCTGTGATATCTCTTTTCCATAAATCCTTGGAATTTCGATGTCCACATATAATCGCACCTAAACAGAAAAATTCAAAAAAATTCAAATTAAAATAACTATATTAGATGTATAATAATAGGTAAATATATAATAATAATAATAATTATTTTTAAGTAGGTTTAAATATAGTAGTAGAACTACTATTATATATATTTTATATTGTAAAACTCAACGTCCTTAAAAACGGCGAGGCCAGAAACCCGGATTATAGTTATTAGAAAATAAAGTACTAAAATAATATATTTTACTCAAAATTCTACTTTGTGAGGAAAATTTAAATACTCTTTCTGAATTACAGAAAGTAAATTAGAATTTACTTCTGTATTTTTAATACAGAAGTAGAATTACTTCTGTAGTCAGATTTACAGCCTACTACATAACATTTCCCCATTTTATTTATTTATACATAGAGATATGTACTAAATAAATACAAATATAAGATTAACGTCGAAAATGAAATACAATTTGAAACGAAAACATGCACAAAACCACAACGACAACACTTTACACGATAACAATTTTCTTAGTATTGGTCTTGGCACAATTAAATGTAAATTAATGTATATATTATTGTATATTTTTAATAATTAAGGTAGAAAACTGACAAATTTTCAATCTGATAAAAACACAGTTTTTAGTAGATACTTAATAAAATATATTTGTTATATAATGTATGGATGTGAAATGGTTTTATTAATTTATTATAATATAACAATGTAAATTAATTATTCCAAAAGAAAGGTATTTCATACCTAGGTACCTAAAACTTGAAATGTGACTTAATTCGATGGTAACTTGGCGGTTTGTTGTTTGGGTTTGACACAGCGAATTCATTTAATGAGAAGATATAATTAAAATTAATCAAAACATACGAAGCGTTAACAGTATAAAAATAATAATAAAACAGAAGAATATACAAACATCATAACAATTTTATCCATAGTTTAACGGACGGACACGGCAGTGATAATCGATTAGCTGATTAATGATATAAAAATAATCGAATGTCGAAACTCCTCAGTCATGACTGAAATGTCTCCGTTTCCAGTGCACGTGTGCGCCAAAATACTAGGCGTACCTCTATGCCATCCGCCATAACTAACAGAACGCAGCGCTTAAAAGGAATATCCGCCACTCGACACGCGTACAATTTTATACACGGGTAGCCAATCTATAATAATATATTATAATCAATGATAATACATTAAAACTAGACTAAAACATGAAAATTAATAATACAAAGACAAAGACAAGGATTCTAGTTTATGGTAGACAACTATTAGACAAAGTGTAGAACCATAGACAATATCAAACTTGAGAATGTGAACAGTTTTACATACATTGGAATAAAAATTACAAGTGACAGGATAAGTACCATTGATATTAATTTGTAGAATAGCACAAGCTAAGCCGATGTTTTTCGACAAGGAAAAACTATTCACAACAAATACGATAAACATAAACATCAGAAAAATACTAATAAAAATAACAGTATGGAGAGTAGCATTGTATGGAGTATTAGAGCAGAATCATAGACAATACGAAAAGCTGAAAGAAGAAAAATAGAAGCATTCGAAAGTTAGTGTTGGTGAAGGATGATAAAAAATTCCTGGACAAGTGAACAAGTGCCAAATGAAGAAATGTATCATAAGAAAAACCAAAATGGGTCAATATGGACGAGAATCGAGTATAGAAGAAACAATTGAGTATAGGAAATATTATAAAGAATAATGCATGGTTATAATATATTCTATAATTAAAGGAAAAATCGAATGAAACCCAGAAAGATGAAGAGAATCATAGACAATCATAAATGAATCAAATTATATTAGATATAGAAAAATTATAATTTAAAGAATTGAAAGAAGTTGCTATAAATTAATTTTTTTTTTTACAAAATTGATGAAAAACGTCTAAATTTGGGTTAAACCGTATTGTTAACATAATTATTAGTTTTTCAGCTAATTCTATAACTGTTACTTTAGTGAATGTGTGTAATAAGGTATTAGGTGGTAGGTAAGTTTATCAGCTGATAGTTCTTTTAAGTCCTGTAAATATATTAAAATATTATTTAGTCAATATAAATTATGTTGTTAAAAATTATAATATGAAATTGTTTAAATTTATATTGGTCTATATTGAAGTATAACACAGTTATTTAAAATCCGTATATGGTCAATGATTAGTTAAGATTAAAACGTTTACAAAATACATTCCTCTCTTATGTTGCAATTTCTTTATTTCTTGACATTCTACTTCATTCTCGCCTTAGAAATCCTTTACACTGAATCCTTCATTCAATAAATAAAGAACCCTCATATTATCTGTCTTAATTAATTTTTGTCACAAATTAATTTTATGTGGAATGTATATTAATCGTATAAAAGCTGTTTCTATCTAACTATAATTCTATAATAATTTATATTATGTATATCTACTTACAAATTTGCCGATTGGTCTTAACACAATTTATTTTGTACATCAGGTTATGGAAGAATGATGATGTTGTTGATGAATGGTGAGGAAATGACAATTCGTAATGGAGACGTATCTACCGATTTCACCGATTTTTTTCTGCATGCTATGGAAATAATCAAAAGTGTCATCAAATGGTTTAATGGTTAGTCGAAGTTTCTTTCAGTATATTGATTGTATAAATTTAGCAGTAGTTAGTTAGTTAGTTAGTTAGTTAGTATACAAGGAGTCAACATTTAATTTAATTAAACTCTAAATATTTGTGTTAACATTACACATTCTCTGTATACTCTCTACATTATCTTATGAATTAAAAACTATATTTATTTTAACAATTATATCATTAAAAAAATCACATAAAGTGTTTTGGAAAAATGTATTCATTCTTTTTGTATATGTACTTATACAGATATAAGTATGAATACATTTTTCTAACTATTCTCAAAAGACAAAAATCAACTTGTTCTTAATAGCCAATTTACAAATCTTTGCCCAAAAAATATTATATCTAATTACAGACCGATCTCCAAACATTCTTCCTAACTTAAACTCTTCGAAAAACTTTTAGAACCCAACTTATCTCAACCTTTTAAACATCTATTCAATTCAAATCAACATGGTTTTAGATCAGGCTGGTCTATTGAAACTAAGTTACTATGTTTCTACTCTGATATACTCGAACCCGTTGAAAAAGGTCTATAGGTTAACGTCATTTATACGGACTTCCGTTAAGCATTTGATTCTGTAAACCATGGAATTTTCATACTAAAGTTAAAACAAATTGACTTTTTTGGTAACTTGTTAAAATGGTTTGAATCCTTTTTAGTTAATCGGCATCAACAAGTTAAAGTTAATGGTGATTTATCATCTAAATGCAATGTAACTTCTGGTGTCTCACAAGGTGGACATTTATCCCCGTGATTGTTTTTAGTATTCTTATTCGATATCGGTTCATGTTTTAAATCTTGTCAATTTCAATTCTTTGCTGATGACCTTAAACTTCATGATAATATATTCTGTGAAAATGATTGTTCTACTCTTCAAGAAGACCTTAATAGACTTCTTGATTGATGTATCGTAAATAAATTAAAGCTCAATGTCTCTAAATGTTTAAAAATTTCGTTTTATCGTGTGAAAAAGAAAATCAACTTTAATTATTCAATTAATAATATTCTATTACCTAATAATACTATTATTCGTGATCTTGGTATTACATTCCAATCTGACCTTTTATTTTCTACTCACATTGATCAAATTTGTTTAAAAGCTCCAAAAACCTTAAGATTTTTAATTAGATTTACTCTATCTTTTACTGATACTTATTGTCTAAATACTCTATACTGTTTCCTGGTTATAGAATGTTATGTCGTGTGATATTGTGTTCTGTTATGTTATTATATATGTATATAACTCTATACTGAAGTTGGCGGCCGTATATGTTTGGCCTTCTTCATGATATCAACTGTTCAATTATTTTGTATACGACGTCGAGTAACCTCTATGTCTTGAATCGTGGTTACGACTATTTTACAGAACAGTCTCCCTATATTATTCTATGACGTATCTACGCGCATACATAATATGAATCGCTGATTTCAGAAAGGGGACATATCGAAATTTTGGCAAAATGAGTTAGTTACGCCATTTAGTTCCTACATTTAGAGGGATATGTGTTAAAAGTGTTAAAAGAAGACATGTTCTGTAGTTGCATATGAGAAAAAAAATCAAGATTAAATAATAGTTAAAAGCAGAAAGGAGTATTGTCCAGGACACGTCTCGTTTTTGCTCTCAATATGTATACGTACACCTATTGATTATGGATACTTCTCCTGCCCATTTTGTGTTTACTCTGCTGATAATGAGCTTTTCATAGCTTTTCATAAATTTGATCCAACCATGATGTTTCTCTGTAGAAAGGCATTAGAAAACTCGTATACATTTTTGTTGGGTGTATATGAAATTCATCGTAAACAGTTTTTTGTGTCTCCCGTAAAATTTGGTTTTCTGGACATGTCCCCTTTGTGAACTCGAGCGATTCATACGGTATATAATATTATAATACATCAGGTGTACGTATACAGGACGAGGTGCTGCTGCCACGACACGACGACGGACGACTCCCGACAGTCGATATTTTAATACATTAACGGTGGCGCGGGGCGGAACGGCGCGCGCAAACTGACCGGCGTGGGCCGGGAGGCGCGCGGTGGTAGAAAATCTGTTTTGTGATTGTCTGGTAAAATAAACAAGGTAGGTGCTAATTGGTGGCACTAAATTAGCCGGTCTGGCGATGGGCGTCGTCCGCGGGCTCGCTATACAGTGCGTAGGTATATATATAAATCACACGTAAAAGGACCCCGTGGGTCATGTATATATATATGTACGATTTTTTTCCTCCACAGATATGTGTTCGTTTTTAGTTCCATGTACAGGAGAAGAAACTTATTACCGTTGTTTAATAACACGCGCGGATATATTATATAGGCATGCGCACGCTTTCCACGTGTATATATATATATATATATGTATATACACAACGTCCGACTTTATATTATTATTATAACACTGCGTCGATCGTATATTATTATTAGAGGTTATAGGACGGTATATTATATTCGTATACGTCGTGTAAGAAAAAAAAAACACGCCCGTGTGAATTTCCCGAGAGCAAACATAAATTCCACAGGACCGTACACACATGTACACACACACACACATATATAGGTACGATATACCTATCTATATACATGGCTAAATATCTATAGGTTTACGTCGCAGTGGCGGATCTAGGATTTTTTCATGGGGGGGGGGGGGTATAAAAATATATATGTGTAAATTTTTAATATTCCTTATTAATAGATTAAATTATTCATAAAACAAAATTTAGTTTTCTGGAAGACCGTGCCATTATATCAATTACTTCATCGGGTAATACAGGTACTGTTCCTATGAACAGTCAACATGGCGAGTCCATTCAGTCGCTTCTATATTAAAAAAAAAACAATAGAAAATAAAAACATATTAAAATGTACTTATCATTTTATATATACCTGATCCATAGAATTTCTCAGATAGGGTTTTGATCGTTTCAATGTCGAAAAAGAGAATTAGCAATACAAATAAAAAATTGAAATCAAAGGAAAGGTAGCAAATTACTTAGATATCTGCTTATATAAATTTGAAAAATAAAATAAAAAATAACCTACATTTGTACAATCATGGTTTTCTTCTACATTAGACTGTTGCTGTTCAGTAACATGAATTTTTCTGGGATTACCAGAACCCGATTGTGTAACATCACGATTAGGTGAATTTTCTCGTGGTGGTGAATTTGAAACTTTTCTTTTGAAAAATTGTAATATTAACGAATTTTTATTTTTTTTTTATTGGAAGTAGGATCCATGGTTAATAAAATAAAACGATATAAAAAAAAAAATTAATAAAATAACCATAGACCACGATGTAGAGAAAACAAAAAAACAATATAAACCAACATAGTGATAGTGACAAGGAGTCCGCCTCGCTGATATCACAAAAACAGATATGCCCAGTGTTACCACCACTAAGTGACCAATTATAAGCCACAATGTTTGAATAGTGTAAAAACCATCTTTATGGTCTGTGCTTTTTGGCAAAAACCTTTCTTTTTTTTTGCCCACGGGGGGGGGGATATGACCCCCATATCCCCCCTCCCGTAGATCCGCCACTGGTACGTGGGCAACTCGAACTGCGCATGTACGTCATCTGCCGCGTTCAAATTAACAATATATATTATACAGAATGGTACGGTCATTCGCGCACGTTTGAAAATCCTCGGCGGTTGACGTCACAATTTCCGTTTTTATCCCGCGAATGACACACGACCGCGGAGGAAAACGCGAAATATTGCTGTCGTGTATAGATATTTCAGCCGTGCCTATCCAACGGTCGGGCGCGTCGTCGAATCGCCTGGCCCCAGTGCACGCGCGACACGCCTCTATGACGTGTGCACGTCGCACTGCAGTCTCGGTCCATACGATATTATTATAATGTACCGTCGAATGGGCGCGCGTCGAGGCTAAAAAATTCTATATTATCCGATGGATGGATTTTCGGCATTTTCCATTTTCATCCTAATCCGACGGCAAACGGCACGGCCAAAAACACTTTAATTTATATTCGTATGCCTACATATTACTATATATATATAATAATAAATTGAATAAAACGTCCGAATATACATTATAACGATTATATCGACATACTTACCACAGGGACCCCACAGCTATAGGTACACGCCATTACGCATGTTCAATTACATATTTGCCGTATATATGGAAACGCGATTAAAATTGTTTTCGAACCGACATAAATTTCCCTTCGCTTTTGCGGTAAATTAAATCGAAAAATATTCGATTTTTTTTATATTATTGTTTTTTTTTTTTTTTGTCTTTTAAATATTGGACGCGCAACTATGTGTGCCCGCAAGAACCACTATACAAAATTTGAAAATCGTATTAGTGCGTCCGAAATTCTCTAAACTCGAAACAAATACCCCCCGAGAGGCATAAGCTCTGAATACATTATAATTGTGTACCTATATACATTAACACGGTAGACAGCGATGGATTATTTCATCGATTTATACCTAGCTGAAAGCCTGACAAAATTTAGAGGACGATACACACCCGATTTTTAAGGGGTTCTGTGTATAGGACATTTTTATGAGATTTCAAGAAAAATGAAAATTTAGTTATTTATAAATATTTCAATGTATATTAAAAGTAATTTAAAATTAGTCCTGTGCCAATACCATTTTTCTTGTTGTGTAAAAACGTTACTTGTTTAAAAAAATATGTCTTCTTAGATTGCAAATAAATGACTCTAGATAGATTTTAAAATCATAATATCTATTATCAAAATGAAAGAAAACAACATTTTCGAGTGCACCTCGGTGCTTTTTGTATTATTCCAAATACGACTTGAAATATATTATATTGCTTATAAGTGAACAACCTTTTTTTAACAAATTTAAACAACGGAAACTCTTATGGAATTTAATTATCGAAAAAAACTACTGAAGTACCTTTAAAAATATTGTTCTCTTTAATTTTGGTAATAAGTAATTTGAATCTAAATTTACTTTGGTGAAAATTATTTGCAATCTAAGTGAGCGTGTTTTATAGTACTAAAAACATCACCCGTGCGTCCTGAGACTATTTATAATTTTTCGATTAAAATCTGAAAATATATTAAGATTCTAAAGTTTCATAAAAAAAAAATACTTTATAAAAACTCTAATATGGTTATCTCCGAAATATTCGTTAACCAATTTTCTAATAAGTATTATATAACTGTAAATCCACTATAAAACGATGCTTTTTTATTTGTTTTACTAACCATGCTTTTGAAAATAATCATGATTACACCAATAAATAGTAATACTGAAACTATTATAAATTACTGATACTTCAAAAATGTACATTCTATTTAAGATTACATTTTAATATAGTTGCAAAAAGTATATAGCAATATAGTTGCTATTTAATAATAGCTGCCTACTCGATTTTCTTAAGATGTTCTTTAAATAAAAACTTTGAACCTAAATATATGTAAAAACGTAGCCATCTGTACCTCCACAACATATATTGGGCTGGCGAATGGATATCCACTCTTTCTATAAGTTTTTTGTATATATAATAATAATAATAATAATACCAACAACTAACTTATCAGTCCTTTCTTCACTCTACAGCAAATAATCTTGTAAAAAGTATAATCTATTAATTTTAATTTTGCATATTTTATTATGTTGCTTTATTTTCCTGGACAAACATATTGTTTATTACTGAAATTTTTCCATTTTCTTATGCTTTCTTGTGTATATTTCAAGTTAATATTCTATAAATATATATTTTAAATGTTGCAATATATTTTAAGAAGATGTTAGTACACAGTAGTTTTATACAAGTTGTACATATCAAAAATTGATGGCTATCGTGATTATAAAAACACAAAATTAGCCAAAACTAATATTGACCAGTTAAAACTAGTATTGAATGAAACAAATTGGTTAAAACAAGTAAAATAGTTTTGAATAATTTTCCATTTAAATAATACAATGGTTCAAAATAACTAGAATTTTATCATATTAAACTCTCAAAGTTATAGATTTATCGTTTATCGTGGGTTATCGTTTGCGGGTAGAAGGAATCAATAATATAATTTTTCGGGTAAAAAGTTTTCTGGATTTTTTTGGTAATTTTCCGTATATTACTTTTATCTGCTTGATGAACTCCGTAACCGTAACTATCGTAACGGGACCATACGAAAACGATGTACAAAAAAAGATAAAATAAACAATTGTAATACGAAAACGATACACGACCTTATATTACATAAAGCAATAAATTATACATTTAGAGACATTTGATTCAAATTACTTGAATTCAAAAGGAACTTTGAGATATTTCAATAAACGTAGCTTCCTTAAATCCCATCCTATATTTTAGCATTTGAACAGAAAAAATTCAATTTCGTGTTAATGAGTTTATATTGGTTATTTTAGATATAGGTATTGGAGCGTAGTAAGGAATGTAGGTATATTAGTAGGTATTATTACATTGATGTGTTTTTTTTTCAATTTTTGTTTTTGTTTGTATACACATTTTCGGTTAATCGAAGTTGAATAATAGTTTTATATTTATATTTAAATAACGGGATAAACCCAAGTATACATATTAAGGCGGAGAAAAAACAATTAACATTAAATATTAAATACTAATAATGTAAAACTTTATAAATAATAATTAATTTCACAAAAAAATAATAAAATTGTACAAAACATTTTAATAAGATTTATACAACTGACTATATAAAAACAAAATTAATATAACTCAAAAATAAACGTAAAATGTTACAGTTTGTTGAAAAATGTGTAAGGGTTCTCATTACCAAGTCGCATTGACCTGATTAACGGACCGAATCTCGCATATATAGTTGGTATTATAAAAGGATTAAAAAAGGATCAGCATTACGAGTGAGACGGTACCCGAAAATTGATCCCGGAAAGTAAGTGAAGAGTATTTTTACCATTAATATTACCATTAAACAGGTTTCGCAAAAAGCGAAAATTAATCTGAACCCTATGATCAGACAGGGAACTTAAACCCAAGGAACGGTGATGACAGGAGTATAATCGTGATTAGAGCAGTTATAATTTGGAGCGTGAATTTAGCAAATCTGAAAAACTCCCGTTGTACAATTGACCAATATCATCAGCCGTGTGTGCCATATTATTACGAATACGTATTCTAGAATGGAGCGAACTTATGAACAATACACTGCCACTCAATACAAGAGGAGAAACGATATTCAGCAGCAATTCTTCTGATAAAGCCCAACATTTTTAAAAGCTTAATTACGAATCGAACTTATTTAGGTTTCGTTTAAAATTTTGTTTTACTCGGTTTTCGAGTAATAATCGATAACTATTTTCCCATCCTTACCTATGCCAATATGTTCACAATATATACGTCTTGTAATTTTGTTCGGAATAGTGGCAACACTGAATCCGAAATAAATGTATAAAACTGCATTTTATTCTTATAATATACATAATATATAATCATACACGATGTACGTATAAATATCTATATTAATGTAGTTTACGAGTATATTATTCAATATAACACATAAGTTATTTTATAATGGTTTCTACCATTTATATATATAAAAAAAAAAAAATATGTGTGAATTCAATATAATATAATAACTTTTATTCATTGTTGTCCAGTATAACTAACACTATATTATACACATAAATATTAAATACGATTTATAATATCTTGTACTAATACATTATTCATAATATATAATAAAATTGTATTTTAATAAAAAAAAAACGGGATTGTTATTAATAGTTTATATATTATACACTCGTTGAAGTATATTCTTGACGTCAAAATTGAATTCATTACGGTACGGTAACGTTATTATTTTTTTTTCCTACATCTATATAAGTATCTACATAAGTTTGTCCCGTATAGTATTTCCAGTAACTAATGCGTATTAACTCATCCGACGAGAATGTTTTCCGCTCAATTTTCACCGTATTATTATTTCTAAATATTTACTCTACACTCGATTATAAGAATATGTATGATTTTTTCAATGAGTCGTTTAGTATATGTCCAGGACGTATAGTATAATACTATATAAGTATCCGTAAAATTTGGTTCATATTATAATGAAGGGTTTTCGAAAAAAAAATTTCAAAAATTCGGGCTTCATTTTATATACATTTTTAAAACCGGTTCTGTCAAACGGTCCTGTAATTTGAAGCAAAATAATAATAACAATAATAATAATAAACGGACTATTTAATTATATATGATGATATTTTGTTAAAAATATAATATTTTCCATTACAAATAATACCATGTTGTGGTCAGAACTATAATATAAACTGGTCTCGATCAATTATTTTTTTTTTATTAATTTCATGTATATTTAATAAATTAAAATGAACTCGATATGTTATTATCTTCTCGTCGGAAAACATGCAATTATATCTGCCTCAGCAGTTGCATATACTTATAAGTTATAATATAAAAGTACTCGAATGAATATATAAATATTATAAATAATTTTTAACTGCTTAACACATTTTCCAAATTCTCACTAAAATCTCAAAAACATGAACTAACTATTTAATTTAATCCTCTAATTTTGTAATAACTTATAATTTATTGAATATATTAGTATATATGTTTTTTAATAATACATTTTAAAATAACTTCAAATGATAAAAAAAATCGTTTAATGTTAATATAAAATTATTTAAACAATCGATAATAATTGAATCATTGATATAAATACATACTAATATGGAATTAAAGTGGCGTAAACATGATTTCCTTATGAAATTGATAAATAGGTACAGTTTAAGAGGATGCTACATACCTATTATAGCGCTATTAAAATACGAGTACGTCACGCTCTTTAACTATAACTTCTCTCTTAATAATCGGAGAGTCAACATTCATAGAAAATATGAAATGGTTTTTAAATTACTATTTTGTTGTTTTTTTTTTTAATTTTAAAATATACACAAAATATGAAAGATAAGAATATTTTATGTCGTAGAGTAGAGTTTTTTTAGTTAAAATTTTTTATGTTTTTGTTTTTTTTTTTAATTTTCACATTTTCAAATTTCACGATTTTTAATCACGGATTTTAGACTTTAAAAAAACATATTGAAAAAAAAAAAACGCTACAGCATATTAAATATTTTCATTTTTCATATTTTATATAAATTTTGACTGCGATTATACAGAGAAAACTTATAGTTATAGAGCTTGAACGAGATTTTTAACAAATATCGTGATAACACAAAAATAAAAAATGGTATTGACACATGAATATTTTTAAAATACTTTAAAATATAATTAAATATTTTCAAGTTGTTGGATTTTTGGTTTTTCTTAAAATTTCATAAAAATTGCCTATACAAAACCCCTAAAAATCAGGTGTGTAGCGTCTGAAAAGACTGAAAGGATAGTATATAATATAATATGAGAATAGTATATGTATATTATAATTTATATACAAATTTTAATACAAACATTTAAATACTTTTATATACGTACTGAAAATTGTTTGATTAATTAAAAGTATGCAACCTTTAAATTTGAAAATGAAGCCTCAAAAGTCTAAAAACATCTTCGAAAATGGTCCATTTTGGAAGTTTATAATCGAAAAGTTTTAATCTGGAATTTTCTTCAAGAACACAATTAGAAATAAAATATTTTAAATAAAGTCTAAATTAACGATCCGAATACTTTAAAATTTAAATAGTAGTAAGTGGTATCTACAAAAATTTATAGGTATTATATGACAAAAATTACTATGTTATGTTTTACTTTTTTTAAAATTTTTATGATTCAATATTTTAATTATTATTATTAATTGTTAAACAATATTGAAAGAAATTTGTTCTTATGTAATTAACTAATAACGAGTTAGGAAACCTCAGCCTGAGAGCGTGCTAAATTTCCGGTTTCTAAACGTATTTTAAACAATAATTTAAACAATTATAATGTATTTTGTAATTAAATCCACAATTGTAACTATATGTACTAGTAAATACGGATATAAGGTGTTTAAACTTATGTTTAGAAACCTAATATAGGTATATAATATTACATTAATATATAAATATTAGTGTCTTAATGATAACAATATTGATAAGAATAAGTTATAAAGACAAATTTCTCACCAGTGCTTTTAGCATGTAATAATTTAATTTGTAGAGCTAAATAATAAACGCAACACGCTAAAACCACTAGTGTGAATTAATATTAACTATAAAAACCTGCCTCCTTACGGCGCAACTTGAGTAAAATTTTTGAGAGGACTATAATATTATATAAAAATATTTCTGTGGCCAGAGTCGTAAGGATTTTACACCCTGGGGGAAGATTTTATTTGTTTCCAAATCTCGAAATAAAACAAATCCGATGTACCGATAGTACTTGGCCGATATTAACATTAAACATAATGAATTATAAGTATACCTCTTTTGATACAAAATGTATATGCACAGCACACAGAGGTCAGAAGGTTAATCTTCCTATATAGAAAGTTAAAAATTATGTGAGGAAATTGAATTCTTTATCTATATGTGGAATTGAGGTAATAACTTTCTTTTAAAGATTAATACAAATAATCAACTTATTTACTTATATTTGTTAATTGCTTGTGTAATTTACATTATTACAACATTTTAATTATTTTAACATACTAATTCTATTATTCAGTGAAGTATTGAACACCCTCGGGCAACCCGAGTATGTCCAACCGGGCTCCAGCTGTGAGGGACCCTCCGTGACTATCAATCTCGGGGAAAATTTCCTTAAAAATTGCTTTCAAAAACATGTAAATAAGCAAAAAAAAAAGTCATTCGATGGGTGATCTAATTAATTATGAATAAATCATTCGTGAATCATTCCCAAAACGTCAAAATACCACATTACGATATCAAAATTACCACCATAATAATAACACACATTATATTCAATTACAGCATATATTAAGTAATAAAACATGAAGTAATTAAATTGAAGTATTAAGTAGTTGTTTAACACTGAAGATGAGAACATTGTTTTCGAAATACGTATTTGTTAAATAAAAATAAATTATTTTGTAGAAACTGGGTATTTATTTATATATATAGTATGTGGATTAATTAAAAACATTATATGAGAAATCTGGGTGTTCTAAGCACTCCCTATCCTATATAGTTGTACCCATATCTGCCCCTTCATGTATGCGTACCACTGAATATGATATAATAGAATAATAACAGATTTTCTACTAAAGTGCCTATGTATAAATCATTAATAAATAGCAGCTATCTTCTTCTTCTTCGGTTTTTCAAAGACCATTGAGGACCATTACCACAACACACACCTGCTTTCATCTATTCCTATTCTGTGCTAACGTTTCTCCATCTTGTACTCCACTCTCTAATAACTCTTTTCAACTTTGTCTATCCACCTTTACTTTGGTCTGACTATTGGTCTTTTTCCATTGGGCTTTCATTTTATTTCATACTGTTGGGTGATATTATTCTTTTTTGGTCCTTATATTCTTCTTAGTATTCTGCTATCAAGAATTGATATTTTTTCTTCATCTTCTTTGGTCGTCGGCCAAGTATCACGTGTATATAGAAAAACTAATCTGATATACTACCTTGTATAATGTAATTTTCGATTTAAGTGATGCTTATTTTGATTTGAAGATATTCGCTAATCTGTAATAGAATCTATTCGCCGCATTTGTTCTTATTTTAATTTCTTCATGGGTATTGTTTTTGCTATTTATCATAACACCCAGGTATTTAAAACTATGTTCTCTTTCAAATTTATAATTTTCAATATCTAGGTATTCTCCATTGTTTTCTTGTCTAGAAACTACCATGTAATTGTTCTTTAGTTCATTTATTTGTAGTCCAATGTCTTTACTATTAGTTATTAGATCTTTGGTGCCAGATTTTACTTCTTGACTATCTGACCCTAGAATGATAATATCATCTCCGTAAACCAGTATTCCGCATTGTCTTTCGTTTTCTTCTAAATTTAACTCTCCATATGTGTTCTGCATTTTCTTAATGACCAATTTTAATGATATGTTAAAAATAACTGGCAATTTTTTTTTACATCAAATTCATCTAACATATGTTGATTTAACCTAACTTTACATCTCGTTTTATCCATACATAATTTAATCATTTTCAGTTTCTTATCTAGTATTCCAAAGGTTATAAATACATTCCATAAAATCTCTTAATTTACAGAATCATATTATGCCTGTTTATAATGTATAAACAGCGTATGTAAGTCTTTTTTGAATTCATAATGCTTCTCAATTACCTGTTTAACAGTGAAAATGTTATTTATATTTATAAAATAGTTGATTTACCGCTTATAAAACCACATTGATAATCTCCAATGATATATTTTGTATAATGCTTTATTCTATTTAGTATGAGGTCTGATAGAACTTTATATATTGTACTCAGCAGTGATATTACTTGGTAATTGTGACAGGTCATAATATCTCCCTTTTTATAAATCGAGTAGATTATTGCTAATTGCCATTTTTTTGGTGTTTTCTCTTTTTTTCACACTTCTCTAATTAATTTTCCTACTTCGATTATAAATTCTTCGCCACCAATTTTTATAAGTTCGGCAGCTTGTGGGTTAAGTAATTCCCTAAATATTTTCCTAATTTTTTTTGGGGATTTCTTCCCTTTCTGTTATAAGTGTTTCATTATCTTCTTTTATTATTTGGGCTCTGGGAGCATATCACACTTTTATTTATTTTGTTTGCTTAAAGAAGAGTCTTAAGTTTATCCTGTTTTCTTCCATCTCTTTTATTCTTTCTTTTTCCTATATTCGTTTTTATCTGCTTATTGTACGTTTAGGCTCTTTATGTTTCTAGGCAAAGTTTTTATTATTCTCCATATTTGAGGTTGTGAGCATCAACGATCTTGCTTTATCTCTATCATCGATAGCTGGCATTTTTCTTTAAACCATTTACGTTTTTTGGTTTGTTCTTTTTATCCTATATATTTAAATGCAGTTGCTTTTAATAAAATCTCTAACTTTTCCCAGTGAGTTTTAACGTTCTCTGCATTTATTCCACTTTCTATTTAATTTTAGTTCATTTTTATACTGATTTAGTCTTTCTGTATTTTTTATGTTATCTATCTCGATTTTTTTCTTTATTTTTAAATTTTCTCCTGGCATGTTTTATGATATTTTTAATCGTCAAGTCTGCCATGACATAATCAATTTGAATTTTAGTTCTTTCTCTAGACGATACCCATGTTTCTTTGTGAATGTTTTATGTGGGAAAAGTGTACTACTCATTCTTAGACCAATAGATATTGCAAAATTAATTAGTCTATTTCCATTATCATTGGAATGTGTGTGGACTGTGGAGGCTTTCTTCACCTATTGTTGGTCTGTAAATTTCTTCCTTTCCCACTTTTACGGTAAAATCCCCGAGTATGATCTTTAGGTGGCTTTTGGGGGTTGACACATATAATCTGTTCAGATCTTTATAGAAAGCTTCTTTTTCATCCTACTGTTTTTCTCCGTAGGTGCATGGTCGTTTATTATTATATTTATATGTTTACATTCGAGCTGGATATAACTTAGGCTGTTATTATAAATCTCAAACCTTTTTTATATACGGCAAGTATTTGTTGTTAATGATAAATCATACTCCTTGTTCATGTCTTTGCCCGCCACTGTAAAAAACGGTACATTCTTTCGATTTCAGATGTCCTTCTTCTGTCCAACTAACTTCTTAAATTGCGGCGACCTTTTCTACATTTCAACCTAACCTAACCTGGGAGAGGTTGTTAGCCTCACGCCAAACCTCCATTAATGGAGGGCCCAATTGGTTGGGGAATTTTTCCCATCTCCTTGCTGGAATCGTTTACCTGGAACTTTCCACCAGCAAGGGGCTATTGCGATACTACTTATGTAAAAATAATTTAAATATCTAAAATATATATATGAACTATAATAAATATATTTACTATTATAAAAATTTAAAACAATTAACATTAATACATAATTATTTCTAGACAAAATAGTGTGAGGAAATAATCGTGTTATTTTTCGTAATAACGCGTTTAACCGTCTTGATTATACAGATCGTCAATAATAATTATTGTATATCGAACTTAAATATATAATGATCCATTATAATATATTATAATGGTTTTGGAAATAATTACATCTATTTAAAACGCGCATAAACAAATTTAGCTAATAAAAGCTTATTAACTACCGATGATACAGTGTATTTAGTCGATAATTTACGTTATTAAAATTATCACATTACAACACAAACAAAATTATTGAATTATAAATGTCATAAAATTGTTTCGTAATTTAGTTTTTTTTTTATTATTCTTACTTCTTTATATATAATTTCACTCAGTCGAAGAAGCGTATTTGTATTTGTTTTTTAGTTTTATTGTTATTACACTTTGCAAACGAGTGTTTAATTGCTGTTCCGAAAATGATTAAATAATTATGAAAGTTTTTTATACAACATCGAATACCGTTCATACATTGATTTTATCTTAAAAATATGTACGAATGAGCAAATGATAAACAAAAACAAAACGATTAATAGTATCTATACATAAAAAAAAATCGATAAAATTAATCAAAATTATTAATACGATATTTTCAGAAGACTGTTTTAATATAACTTATGTTTCTATATATATAGGTTTTAACACAATTCCTTACAATTTTAAATGCAATGTCGTTATATTACCATACAGCCATATTAGTGTAGGTACATTTTTTTCTAGCATACTATTTACCGATTATCTGGAATTATAGTTTAGTATCTACTGATATTTTATTGTCTATATCAGTGACATAATTAAATATTTAAATTATGTAAAACTATAGTATCTAGGTATATGGTAATGTGCAATTATTAATTAATTTATACCCCACTTGATGAGTCGTCCAGTTAAGTATAAGTTTGTAGCACCATAAGTATATTGGTTTCAGAAAATAAAATCTCATGATGCAACAAACTTACTTAGTAGGATCACTTATTAAGGGATGAAATAGAGTACAGGGGCGGATTTGAGAGAGACGACGTAGCTATCGTCCCCTCCATGGAGTTTTTTCATCGTTATTGGAATAGTATAAAATTGATTTTGAATAAGGATTAGCCCTATCTATCTCGATTATCCCTATTCGCCCTTCCCTTAAATGAGCTTCAAATTCACCCTTGGTAAATTAATTACTAGCTGTCCATAGCCATAGATAAGTCCAACATAATTTAATTTAAATATTAGATATATTACATTAGGAATTAAAAAAAATAAAAATTGAAATAGGAATTTGACTAAATGCCCAATTTTAACTATATATACCTACGACAGATATATAACAGTATTATTAACTCCGATAACATTAATATCATCATTATGAAAACTCAGATGAAAGTAAAATATTTGTCTATTTTAAATTCAAATAATATGTTAATTCAAACCTGAAAATACAAATTTTTTTTTTATTACATTATTTCTCTTTACACATATTTCATAACACGGTGTTACCGTTAACTCTTTAGACGCTTTAAAACCGCTACCATTCCCAGACAATAAGCGATCCTAATTGAAATAGGTAATCTGTATTAGAATATACTTTGTAATACTCATATAATATTTATTTATTATTATTACTATAAAATTAATTGATAATGGTATATACTCGATAATAGAAAAATAAAAATAAAGTGTATTTTCCAGTGTGAATTTTTTTTTTTTTTTTTTACTGATTATTTCCTTCCACTGCGACGGATTTATTTTTTCAAAATGTATCTATGTAACCTACCCCGGTGATCGAAGAACTACGGAATATAATTTGGTATTTGATAAACCGTTAGGATTTCTATATTCTGTTTGGACGAACAAATAAACTTTCGGAATTTATATTATACAGATGGATAAATAGATCATAAAATATATATACATATATAAATTTATGTATTAGACGTAAAAATGTTAAATTGTTTAATAATTATATAGAAAACTTATTATTAAACTCATTTCACACAAATTCTGTGTCTATTCGCTTATTCTTATTATTCTTACTGTGAATATAACTGTAACATAATCGCCGGTGGCAATAATATATTTTGACTTTTATTCTATTATAAACATACATATTTATCAAATACATATATAATGTATAATTTAATATGAAAACGCGTCGCACAATAAACGTGCAATAACGTGTATTTTCTAATGATTAGGTTTAGCGGCTTTATCTTTTAAACCCGTCTAAATCAATGTGTTTAAAAAATTATTATACGATTTTCAAAAATCATATTATTATTATTATTATTATTATTATATAATTTCGAATGGCGTCCGTGGAGAATGCCTATATTTATATATTATATTGTTAGTTTTCCGAGCGTCGCTTTCGAAAGATTGTGCATCACGCGGAGACGGATTAATAACGTAGTATTAACGCGGCTAAACGACTACGGTGACGACCAATGACCAGGTAACTGGTAAGTGCACCCATAATATTATTATTATACACGGCAGACGAACTGTGTGAAAATCCACCACGTACCTATAGAATACCTATACACATCCTATATATATATTATATATATATGCATTTACATATATTATGTATAAAGTAATTGGCCGAAATTATATAGTAGAATATTTCGGACTGAAAAATAAAGGAAAAACTAGATATATGTATATTGTATATAATATATATATATATAGTAAGGATTATACGAGTATTATATAAGAACTGAATTTTCGGTGGCGCGCGCCCGAACACACTGCAGACAACATCACGTATATATTATTCTCATTAGAAGGAGAAAAAAAAAGAATATAAAACGCTATACCGGACGTATATTTATATATATATATATATATACACAGGTATTAGGTAGGTATACGTCCGAGAAAAATAAAAGATTGTACAAATAATATATAATTATGTTAATACGGTCCAGAACGGATCACGAAACCCTATTCGTTATACCGCCGTTAATCGCCCGCAACACAATTCGTATATAGGTTTGGGTATATAAGTACCTACAAATCATCGGAGTTCACAAAGTTTTTCCTCGTAAATGTTTTACCCTTCCATAAAACGAGGTCTGTTCGAACAATTTCGGTGTCCCGGCCGATTTTACAAATTTCTACCCACAGCCAAGTGAAAATCAATCAAGGTAAGACTACTTTACCATTATACAATTTGAACCATACAGGGACGGCGTTGTGTATATCCACTTTTATTCCTCGGTAGTTTTCTATAGCGTGAGGAAAACTGCCAAAAACGGCACAAAATATTTTCTTTATTGTGGGTACTATATATTGACATTAAAAAAAAAATATATATATATTATTCAATAAATAAATTTATCGATTTTCAGTCATTTTTGTATTTTTGTACGAGTCTTTTTATGAAGTCAATTATTGTGATGCGAATAAATTCACTCAAATGTCCACAATTTACTTGAGGCCGGCAAACCGTGGTTAGATACAGCTGTGTGGTCGTTTTTGATAAAAAAAAAAAAAATACCGTATAATAAATTGTAAAACGATTTGCTTCTTATTATGTTATCGGTGATAAATATTATGTATTATCTATTATATATTACCGCATAAAACATAATATTTTGATTTTTGATTAGTGGTTACTTTGTCAACTATAACCATACGGTTGAGAGCCTCAATGATCTGACGGATTGCAGCCGTCTCATATTACTCTATGAATTGAACGGGGGGAGGAGAGCTGAAGTAAAATGTTGTACTTACTTCGTATTAGAATA
This sequence comes from Pemphigus obesinymphae, assembly GCA_025469235.1. NCBI lineage: Eukaryota > Metazoa > Arthropoda > Insecta > Hemiptera > Aphididae > Pemphigus > Pemphigus obesinymphae. The sequence continues at coordinate 2,600 of JAIPRL010002067.1, read as the reverse complement.
TTAAATAATTTTTCACTCAAACGCTTAATACAATATTTAAAAAAATTCTAAATATTTCATAAATATACTTTTATAACATATATGCGCGTTCATAGTTTGACAAAAAATGGTTTATGCGGAAAGGAAATTTTAGATCTGTGTGAAATGTAGCCCGTAAATGAAATAGCTCGCTTTTAATACGAACATAAAAAAAAAAAAAATAATGAATTTGAATAAAAGATGATACCTATATTATTATTAAGTTCGGAAATCACTTAAGAGGATGCTATATACCCGATTTTCAAGGGGTTCTGTATAGGCAATTTTTAAAATAATTAAATTGATTTACCGTGTAAATTATAAATTCCTAAAGAATTAAATTTTATATGAATTTTTACGTTTCGATTTTTTAAACACGATAAATGTTACTCGAGTGAATAATAGTATAGGGTATTCAAATTATAGACGTCGCGGCGCGGCTAAGTATAGGTATACGTCATTATTAACATCTATGATGTGCTATTATAGCGTACTTCTACACTCTGTCGTATCGTAATAGTTTGAATGCGATTTGCAACAAGAAAAACATAAAATTAGCTAAAACGCCACAAACCAAAAAATGGACAAAACTTGTATTTTATTTATTTTTTTGTTTACCTACAATAGAATTTCGGAACTCAGACATCGTATATACACACATGGACACACCTATATATATATATATGCATATTTTACTGGTGAATAAAAAACGTGTGACCATTACGTTCAATCAACACGACACATGCCAGTACACGTTATGTATACGCAAAATGATCTGTTTAACGTGAGTATACATGCAGTCGATTGAAAAACAAGCTGGGGCAACAGGTCATATTATCTCGAATGCCGTATCTTATGATAGTCATTAATGGTTGTAACCACGATTTAAGATGTAGAGGTTACTCAACGAACATTTATTTTTGATGCATGAAGTATATCACTGATTAATTCATGTGAGAAATACACCTAGCGCCCAAGCGGTCATTAATGTAGTTAAATATTTTATTTCATGACAACATTTTTTTATCTATCGTAATTTAACATTAGATAATAGATACCTACCGTGATTTGAGATAAAAAAAAATTATGTAGACACAATATTTTATTATTATTTAACGAGATGTGTATAATCTATATATAGTTACTCATAATTCGTATTATAATATTTACGTTTTAATCAATGGTAGTATGGTTGTTATACAGAATAAATCATGCATTATAATAAATAGTTTGTCAATAAATACAAACCTCAACACAAATACCAGAAATACCAACTCGCAAAATTAATGGTATGTCTCCTTCTTTTAACCTCGGTTTTTACAAATAAATCTAAAATTAAAAATAAATATTCCCAAAGTTTTAGTAGGTAGGTACCTATTTTCTTGATTTCATAAAGTATTTTTATATTTTGAAAGTTATCAAAGTTAAAATAGATACAAGTTTTTATTATTGAATGAAAGTCAAAAATAGCACACAGTAGGTAAGTCATTTTCTTCTAATTCTAAATCAATTAATAGGGAATTCATTAGTTTATGAGAAATATCAATTTAGAAATATTTTTAGTTTTAATAAGATATGTAAACTGATCACAGGACACAATTATCAAATATGGAAATACAAGTCAACTGTCCAATTATTTTGCATACGACGTTGAGTAACCTCTATATCTTAGGAGATCACAACACAAAAATTTTTTTTTTTTTTTGTTAATTTAATAATTTATTATTATTGTCAAAATAATGAAAAACGTTTAAGTAAAAATCCGAAGTTAAAAAAATGATTATTCAACGAGATATTAAGAGTTAATAAATAGCCCCGTGACGTCATAGAGCCGATGAGTGCACAGCCGCCTATGTTTTACGTGTAAAAGTAGCTTCATTTACATAATGATTTTAATAACTTACGATAGTATTTTAGAATTTTTTTTTTTTAATCTTACATATATTTATGTGTTTAAGACAATGGTGTGATTTTAAATATAATATATCGTCTTGTTATTGTATAATATAAATTATAATATAATATGAATTTCGTAAAATTGAGTTCGCGTCGTATCGCCGCGCTATGCCACACACCCGCAGGTGACTCGACGGCGCGGTGCGGCGCGGCGGTAGTATTACAGGACTATTTATACATACGTATTTTTATATTATTATTATTATTGAACATTGTTATCAATTACAAACTACACTAGGCACTGTCTACATAATATAATTATTTAGTTTTAGTGTTCACCAGTGCGAAACGATACGTGTTGCGTCCCGCTTTTTTGGTATATTTTTTTTTGATATTTTTTATATACAAATCTAGTAAAATGCCGATATGTAGTGTTTTTGGGTGCAGTGAAGCGAAATTTGGCCATCGTTTTCCCAACAGGGAAAATTCACCCAAAAGGTTTAAGGCTTGGTCGGATTTTTGTAAACGTAAATCTTTTATACCTGGTAAAAATGCGCGAATTTGTAGAAAACATTTTTTAGAAACAGATTTTGACGAGTCGTCTGTTTTAAAGAAAAAAATGTTTCCAAATTCACGAGAACCACATTTAAAAGAAGGTGTTGTGCCGTCAGTTAAACTTGATGAGT
>JAIPRL010002066.1:0-67093 GCA_025469235.1 Pemphigus obesinymphae | reverse complement strand
TATGTCCAATTTTATTTAAAAATTCTTCGATAGTGATATCATTATTGAAAATTCTTTGACATAACGTTTGCAGTCTGTTTTGTGTGGTATTTTGTTTTTTTATATTTCGATCTCCCATGCTACTGATTGCTAATTTAGCTGTATCAGCTCCTACTTCGTGCCTTATTTTACGGATAAGTGTCCATATAGTCGGATGATTGTGGCCAACTAAATGAGTGAATCGGTTATTCCAAGATTCACAAATATTGTTTGTGCCATGGTCACCGGCAATGGTAGTTTCATAGACATTCCAAGTATCCGGAGGATGTAATGGACTTATTTTTTTCAACTTAAATTTACCAGCTCCTACTTTTCTGAGAGATCCATTTACATAAGTAGTGTCGAAGTTATGTAAAAGTTCTTCTCCTTCAGTGGGAACAATTGTTTTAAGGTAATCCATTCCTTTAAAAACATATTCGAGAGGAAGAAATGCAAGACCGTCCAACATATCAGAAAAATAGTTAAATTTATCAATATTTTTATACATATTAGCATTGATTATATATAGTATATATATTATATATACTATATATAATATATATATATATAGTCAACCCTAAATCTTGTATTTTACGATATGAACTTAATGACATAAATGGTAAGAACAACTCCTAATAGTTTTGTATCAAAAACGTTTTGAGCTGCTGAAATTAGAGCTTTTTTGAAATCACAATTTATATGAGTTGGATCAGGAAATAAATCGCGCTCAGCACATTTACTTAAAATTAGTTTAAACATTTCTTCATATATAGATGTAGTTTTGCGCTCAAGCAGACAATAAACTGCAGTAATGTAAAAATCATGTTTTGGAACTCTTATGACATAAAGTTGTAAAAATAATGCAGGACTAAGGTTAAAATTACCATCACAAAACCACGTTTTAGCCTCTGTTAAAATTTGCATACCGTTATCCGTTGCGAACATTATAATTCTTTCACCGATAGCTGAATTATTATCTGCCAATAAAAACCGTTGTTTATTAATTAAAGCCCAATCATCTAAAACATAAAAAAAAAAAAAAATTGTTAAACTTGTTAAAATGCTTAAAAAAATGTTATATAAAAATAATCCGTTGCCCCTCCCCCTAGATGCTTACTATATTTAGTGTATAGGTAGTTTAAAATTTTAAAGGTACCGTTTGGCTATAGCGACCGTGACTGCGACTGAAAATTAACCGCAGTCTCAGTCTCCCAAAGTTTTCTTTTGAGCAACAGCGACTGCTACTAAATGACAAATTCGGCTACGGTGGTAAATGACCTCTGGTGGATAATAACTGAAATAATATAATCATATGATGATAGTCAAATATTTATCTAAAAATTTTTTGTTCAAGAAGGGCAAGTACCTTGACATAATCATCAAATCTCAAGAACTTAACTCTATATAACATATTTTATAATATATTATGTGTAGGTACTAGATTCCATTAATTAATAAAACTAAAATTAATCAATTGTACTATTATATACTTTATTATAATAATTATATTGTTATTAATTATTATTTATTATGGTTTAAATTGTTTAAATATTTACACTAATGAACATTGAACCTGCTTCATAAATAATTATATTTTAAACATGCCAATATATAGTTTTTAATTCAGTTAATTATTATGTCAATTGAAATGTACACTTGTTTTATACTAATGGTACATTTCACTCTCAATGGTAGGTGAATTGCAATAAAAAAAAAAAGAAATTTGAACAAGTTAAAAGTTAATAAAACATTACAATTCTAATATAATAAATTGATATTTAATTGAATCTCAATATTGAGTAAATTTCGAAAATCGTTGCAATTCACCAATTTTACAGTATTTAATTTAATTTATCTGTAATAAAATAAATACTTACCACTTCTTCCAATTCACCCACTTCTGCCCAAATGGCGTGTTTAATGTTAAGGTCTTAAAGATCTTTATTTTGTGGATCATATAATGACGAATATTTGGAAACGATTTCGGCCAATTTTTCGTCTTCTTCTTTCGAAAATTTATTCATGTTTACACAGATATATATGTTTTATATATGTGTAGGTACCTTCTAATATTTTTAATTTTTAATATTAAAATATTTAAAATGTTTACTGTTTGATTTGCGTTTTCATACTATTTTGGCGGAACAGTCGCTGAGCGACCGCGATTTGACTCCAGACATTTGAAGTCGATATTTGTGTTGCCGCGACCGGTCCAAAGTCGTCGGTCTCGGTCGCTATAGCCAAACCGTACCTTAAGTGAGCACTAAAAATCCAATTTTTACTTGTTGTATTTTATCGAAAAATTGAAAAATAAAATCCTTTGAGTACCTTCCTGATCACGACAATAATAATATGTGGGTGATTGTACTCTTTCTAATTTATGTATTTTACAAGGTATTTTACCATATATTATGTACTCGAACCCATTTTTTGCCCATTTTTTTTTTTACTAATAGTTATGTATACTGTATAGGTATCGTATTGTATTGTATTGTATTGTATTCCATATATTACACCACTGGGAATAGTTTTATCTACAAATGATTTAAACATGGTTTTTAAATTCAGTGTGTACTTCAACCAGTATAATATAAAAGTAGATATAATGAAACTAAATTATACGGGAAATAACAACGTTATTATATTTTGAGACTTATTATATTTAACTTCCGTTTGAGCCGACGAAAATTGACAAACTCCTGTCATGTGTATAATAAATTATATTTCAGTTTCTATAAACAATGTTTATTACCAGCAGTGTCGGACTGGCATCAAAAGGCCTTATCCGCGATTTGATCAAAAGGACCCCCATTATATAGGTCGTAGCTAATGAAAAATACTAATCGTAATACTTAAGAGGAGGACGTCACATATACAAATTTTAAGGGGTTCTATATTATTTTTATAGGAAATTTTTAAAAAATAAAAAATATCTAACAATTTATAAATATTTAAGTGGATTTTAAAAATAATTAAAAGTAATTTCGTGTTAGCACTACTATTTATTGTTGTATAATTAAGATATCAAAACAATTAAGATATTTACAAAACCGCTTAACAAAAAAATTTTTTTTCTCAGGTTGCCGAAGTAATTTATTAAGAAACACAATATAACAATTAATAAGAACTGATGATTATCACTTAAAAAATTACCCCAAAAAAATTATTTTCATAAAATTAATAACTTTTTTTATGATTTTGTCTTTGAAATAAAGATGACGATAGAATTTGTAAATATTGCGTACAAATTTGCTTTCTTAATTACGACTACAGATTGAGATCGTTCAAAAATTGTACCTATTTTTAATTAATGATTAAATTCAGTATCTAATCTAAGAAAAATACCTTGATCAATCCCTGGAAGACGGGCTGAATTACTTTTTAAATAATGAAATAAAAACAACAGTTATTATGTTAGGTATATTATATAAAATTTAGGTATATTTCTACTTTATCGGAGAATTCGATTTTTTAATTTTTTTTTATTTTCGAGGCTATGTAGTTTTTACTTACATACCCGCAGTCAATTATAATAATCTCTTGTGTACCTATATATACCCTGTATTAATGGTAGAATCTCCAATAAATAACACTGAGAAAAAATTATTTTATATTTTATATTATTTTTTATATATTTATACTAATAGTTAATTAACTAATTTTTCAACATTTCGTATATTTTTTACTAATTGACTCTTATGTGTATGTAATAATTTCCCTACTGGTTTTGCTTTTTTTAGAATTATTGTTTTTACAATAATGGTTATTTATGTGTTTATAATTATTTTATTATATATGTATGTATATGTATATATTGTACATTGATTATATATTATATGTAATTAATGATTGTGTACCTATCGTTATGCAACATTTCTTATTTAATTGGAAGCTATATTAAATAAAAGAAAAAAAATAGATCTTCAATTTTTCGTATCGTGATGAACGGGGGAAAAATGTCTACGGGGGAATATTAAAGAGAGAGACGTGATACCCGTATTTGGTAACTCGTCCAACCAACAACTGATATACGAAATTTATGTTAGTATTTTTATCATACCATTGTCATTTTTAGTATTCGAGAAAATTAACTTATTAGGTACTAAATTTGTAGACCCAGATGATTATATCTATGTTGTAGTGTCGAAATTATTTGTTTTCGTATTTTTCCTCTTTCCGACTCGATCAAAAATAATTTTACCATATGTGTTATAGGAATAATTTAAAGTGATCATGGTAGGTACAATATGAAAATAATATTTTCGTAGATATATCGTAATGCGTTGTATATAAAGTTATATACAACTTTATATACAGATACTGACATATTATTATTTAAGATTATTATTATATTACGATGTATTATTGAAAACAAACATACTATAGAATTTATAAATAATATTAATAAATTATTATGAATAATATTATGTAGGAGCCTATAGTCAACTGGGAAATTTCAAAATACAAAATGTTATATTATGTAGGTACTATAGGTACAGTTATTTTAAAAATAGATTTAAGCAAAATACAATTTATTTACTAATATATATTAAAATAACAGGTGCTGTGTTATAAATATATTGGATTTTGTATTTGATATTTTAAATCAAAACACAATTTATTAATCCTCGCAATACAACAGATGCGTGATATCGTTAATAACCATTCGTCTCTCACTGCAAAATTTATATGCGTATTATCAGTTATTATTAATTATTAGGAGAATTTTTTGTTTTTTTCTTATTACTATTTTTAGTTATTAAAAGATTTTCATTTTTCTTAAAATTCATTAAAAATTGCCATAAAAATGTTCATAATATATATAAAACCCCTTCAAAATTGGGCGTATGACATCCTCTTAAAAAAGTAATTATATTGCCCTAAAAATATGTATAATGACTACATTTTGGAGCAGTGCAAAATATTTCCTTATTTTACGATGATTTCATTTGTTTTATATTTTTCTGTGAGCAATTTATTGACCATAAATAATAAAATATAACAATAAATAAATGATAAAATTATTCATAATGACTTTACGTCATGATCTAATTTTTTAATGTGTACCCATTTTTTAGCATAAAATGTGTTATCAGCATGATACTTCGAAGAGGTAATTTGCTGATTTTCAAATAAAATGATGAAAAATAGGGGTTAAAATAATTGTTATTTCCTCATAAATCCCAAAATTGGGAAAAATGTATGAATATAAAAATATTTAATATTAAAAAATTCATGCTTCATGATAACTTTTTTCTATGTGATGCGAAATATTTGAAATATATCAAAATTATGTGCATTTTAAAAGGACGGTCGCATACGCTATTTTTAAGGGGGTTTTTTAATAGGTTTTAATAATTTTAGGTATTTTAATAAAAATGAAAATTTAATCAAAGAATATTTTAATATAATTTAAAAGTAATTAAAAATGTTTTGTTTAAAATGGTTTTTAAAATGATTTTAAAGTTATAATAAATATTAATCTCGTTATCGAATGTACATAATACCGATAAAAAAAAACGCCGATGAGGTTATCTCCAAAATCTTTGTTTTCTAACTCTATTTAACTAAATTATATTAAAATCGTAGTTTATTTGTTTTGCGTAAACAAGTTCAAAATTCAAATTAAATATTTTGATTAAGTTGTATTTACCAAAATAGTGCACGGACCCTACACTCCCCTTTACAAAAACGGTTGTTTGTCTGTCAACTAAGCGATTTTGCCCCTAAAGGTAGTAAAATATATAATATAATATGTCATACATTTGTATCCCTTCCCCAGAAAAATACGCCACTATGTAAATATATAAATATATAATATTATAATAATATTTGATAATATGAAGTATAAAAATATATAATTATTCCGTCAATGGGGTGGGGGGGCTTTAGCACCATAGCCCCTCTCTGCGTACACCTCTGAATAAGTTGAATGTATTTAAGTCTAACAACTCAAAGTTTTGTTTGAAAGTCTGAGAACTCAAAATAATCAATGTTTCAATCTTGTTATTCGAAAATGTTGATCACGATTTCTCTTTTCTATTGGGAAAACAGATTAAACGAAACGCTTTCTGGTGGATAAATTTCTAGTTATTCTAATTGGGTAATATATTATTATTTTCTTGTGCTGGTTGTGCATTTGCGAAGTTGTAATTCAACGTAATTTTATTGTTAATATACGATTTAATCTTTTTATTATATACTACGGCACAACAAATAAAAATAAGTAATAAAAACAAAAAATATAATTGTAAACATTAAGAGGATGTTACACTCGCATTTGTTGTCTCTGTCTATCTAACAGATAATATAGCAAAATCACACTACGCAGAATCAAAATTTTGGCGTTTAGGTTTATTTTCGAGTGAACCTCATGGGCATTTTGTAAAATATCGTCTGACGAAAAAGTTAAAGCTATTTAAAAATATCAAAAACTAAAAATGTCGTAACTTTTTTTTCTGACAATATTTTACAAAAAGCTCATGAGGTTCACTCGAAATTATTCTTCTCGTTAAATTTGAAAATAGGTGTTTAAACTCTAAATCTAACCAAAATGCCATAATTTCAATTTTGCGTTGTACAATTTTGCTATATTGCCAATTAGATGGACGGAGACAGAAAATGCGGGTATAGCATCCTCTTAATAAACAGTTTTTAAATTGTATAACATATTGTAACGTGACGGATTTTCGCGCGACATAATAAATAATGATAATATACCTACATGTCACGGACTAAGATACTATGGACTGGTATCGAAAGATATATTAGCGGAACCAAAATGTTTCTTAATGGCGGGCGTAAAAAATCTAGCAAAACTGTTGCCATCTATGAGCAAAAGTTACATTACATAGCGTTTTCCATCTATTGTATTTGTTTACACTACACTAGTGTAGACTGTATCACACTACACGCGTGCAATAACAAAAGCAGCAATGCATTATCAATTGTATTGAAATTTTACAAAATTGTATATAAATAATACAATTACGGATTAACGTATTATCTTATCACGAAAAATACTTATCAAAATAAATGATAATTATATATAATTATATGCTAATATGTCAAATATGTCATCTTCAACACAATAGTAATGGCGTGAATTAATAAAATAAATAAATAAATTACTTATTTTAAATCATTCATTCTTATATCGAACACTAAGTAATTGGAGGAATTTTTTTTAAATATCACGGCAATGATATCTTAACTCTAAATTAAACCGTTATAGAGCGTTAGCTATGCCAGATTTCCATTTATGAAACTTTTGCGACCCGTTCCCCACTACACTCTCCATCAAAGCGATACCAGTCCATAGTATCTTAGTCCGTGTACATGTATACCATTTCCCGCTCAAACACCCGATCTTACTATAATTTTTCTTTTCCCTTCTCTATAATCACCCGTAAATATACATAATCTCCCGCACATATTACCCGCCGTCTCAACCACCACCCTACCGCTACTCAAGTCACCACCGATAAGCGCGGACCGGTGACCGATTGCCGTTCGCCGCCACCTCGCTGCCGGCTGTCGTTTCTGGACTCTCGGGCGTTCCTGATTTCTCCACCGTTTTGGATCATCTCTACGAACAACGAGATTTTTCCACACGGCCCAGAACGATCTATACATCTCAAGACGCCATATTTTTATTGTTGTAAATCTTTTTGTGCCATGTGGCCTTAATATTTTTTTATGTTCCGGTCTATAACGTGTGATGGGTGAAGTGTAGCGGCCGCAGTAATATGTTTTAATCTTATTTATTTCCCCCTTGTTAATAGCATGTACCTACTTTGTATCAACTTTATTTTATTTCACCAAATTTACTCTCATTTTAAATACACACGCATTTCATAATTTCTCTTATGTTTTCTTTCTCCTGACAATAGTCTCCACGTCTCAATTAATTCTCTCACTTTCATTCCTCCTAAATATCAAAATCAGTCATTCTATTCTTTTTTTTTTTTTGCAGCAATACCAATAATTAACATATTCAAATACCTACTCAATAACACCGTCAATTATAATATTATTTTTTCAACCTCACCGCCAAGTTATTTCATTAAAAATAAATTATTTATCTGATGGTGGAATAATAGATGTTGTAGAGTACCCGATCGGTCACGTGGACTGCCGCGATAAACGCCACAGCACGTCGACGTCGGGTAGGTACCTATTTTTATATGTTGCATGCCGTTAAAATTACTTACTATAATGACTAAATTTTTCTTTTATTTTTTTTTCTTCTCTTTTTAAATTTTTCCCTTTTATTTAGTATATTTTATTTTTTTTGTGCGGCAAAATGAACACGATTCATTTCGCAAATTATAAATAGACCCCGGTATAATGTATTTTCTCCGCTATAGATAGCTGTTGTGCCCGTTATCGATAGCATAGCATTTTGTAATTAAATAATCTATAACCATTGTTAATTACCCGGCCTACCACAGACACAAAACCAATGTATTCTACTCTCCACAATAATGATTTAATAATTAACAATATAAACACTTTTCAAATTTAAACTTTTTTTTTTTATTATTTCTCTCCATTGTTCAGGTAAAAATAAATCCGTTTGACTCCGGCCACCTTGAGCCTCGGTCATACGGTGGACCCAAGTCCTGCCTTGGGTTTCTGGGGCCAACCTAGCCCTTTAGGGGACTAGGGGGGTTACAATATGTTTTGACACTTTAAGTATATTGCTTAAAATGATCTACTGAAAAAGGAAAAAGCATTTCAATAGACAGTGTTGTAAAGTATTTGAATACAAGTATTTAAATACTTTTTGTGTATTTAAAATAATTTTTAAGTACAATCGAGAAGTATATTTAAAAAGTATTTTAAATACAATTTTTTTGTATTTTTCAAAAATATAAATACTTCAATTTAATAAAATTACTTTTGAGTTGAAATGAAACTTGACAACAAAAATGAGCAAAATGACTGACTGACACACTGACACATATTTTTAAATAACTATGTAAATATCAAATTTTATTAAAATTAGTTAGGTTTTATTTAAAAATTGATGAGAGAAAATACCTACAAAGAAATATGTCTAAAACGATATTTATGACATTATTATAATATCTCTCTTATATTTTATCGCATAAACTTGTTTTAGTGCAATTTTAATATATAGTTACTTAAACATATTAAAAAAACATTTTTCTAGCTTGGCGGGGCAGAACTTTGATATTTTATTTGACTTTAAATTAAGCAATATACCTATAATTACTATAAACAATACTTAATTATTCAAATGGGTATTTGTCATTTGTGTTAGTCATACTTTAGGTAGGTATATAACTTATTATTTAGGTACAATAGTAATTTATACAGTATTTATATTTATATTTCGATACTTTTTCAAATGTATTTTAAAATACGTATTTGAATACTTTTTAGCGAGTATTTAAATATATTTTAAAAGTATGTTTTAAAATACTGTCAATAGATACCTAACTATATTATATTGTAAAAATTATTTTTATTCATAATATATAATATAGGTAATTTAGTATAATTAATATTTAAAATAAACTTATCTTAATTAATTTTCCATATAATACAATTTTGTTTTGAATTAAGCATGTGCTCACCTTCAATGACATTTCTCGAACTAGTATTGCATTTACCATATTCAAATATGTCTTTTAAAGGAAGGTAGTGCCATTTTAAATTAAAGGTAATCGTATTATTATGTACAATAATGTATTAATGAAAATATTAAGAAAATAAATACATACGCATGAACTAAAATATATTCTGTGCTTATAATAGTATTAACGCCTACCACTTGGTAATATAAAAATAATAATGATAAATTGATAATCCGAATAGAACAATGGCCATTTTGTAAATACTACAGCCCTTTGGTGGTAATCTGTTTTCCCAATATCCAGTGTATGGATTAATAAATTACAAGAATAATAAAATGCAAACTTTATTACAATTAAATAATTATTTATATTAAAAACAAGATTACCTACTGATTGTAAGAATATAAAAGAATAATAGAAAAAAGTGACATAGAATTATTATCCGGGTTATCCGGGGTATACAACTTTATTCCGACATAAAATTAACCTCGGTATAATGCTATATCTGGAATTAGTTGTTATTGTAGAATCCAAATATCTACCTTATACTTTGAATTGCACTCTCTGACGAATAAATATGCATTGTAAAACTGGTGGCCCTCTTGGACAGGGGTGAACGCAGAAAATTAGTGTGCGGCTCCTTCCTACCTACCTAACAACTGGCTGGGGGGGGGGCTTGCATTTTCATTATAATGAAAGGTATTTCTATTCTATTCTATTTTATTATTATTATTATTATTTAAAAAAAAGAAAAAGATGGGTTCTTACCCGAATGTGTTTTTTTTGCTGTAAATTTTGCAACAAACCTTAATTCCGACGACTGACTGGATTCGAACACCACAGACTACTTAACAATTTATGAATTATGTGATACAAACGTAGTCAGAAATGTTGGTACATAAATGCACGGCAAAGGTGGAGAAATTTTTTGAATTGCCGAAGGGTAGTCAATAATAGCTAGAAAGGACTCGGGTCAGTGGAAAAATGGGTTGTACACTAAGGTATATATAAAATACTTTTTTGGGGTAGTTCAAAACCAAATTTTGGATAGTTCATAACTCACGGGGAAACGGACAAAGCGCCTTACGTTTTTGGGGAATAGAAAAAGGGACATGACCTCCCTTGGAGAATGCCCAAAAAGTAACTTTTTGTATATTATATACCGCAGTGTATATATAACACAATTTAACATCAGTTCGAGTACGATTTGAATTATTATTGAATGATTATTTAATTCGCAGTGTGTGCCTATTATCGTATTAATAATATATTCATATTATCCTCATAACTGTGTAAATTCGTAGATTAATTTCAAGCATTTATTTAACTTTGTACCTATATTTAAATTATCTTTATCTGATTGTAGTTAAAATAAAAAAGTTAACATATTATGTGTAGATAATTGCTTTGAATCTATGTCTATTGTTATCATCAAGAGAAAATATAATTGATAATAAATGTTTTTTTTATAATAACTAGGGTACCCTATACCTATTATAATTATAATACTTTTAGATTCTGAGTGTAGCGAGGGAGCTAGTGGTTTTATAATAATGTTTATTTTTTCATTTTTTTTTCCCCTGTTAACAAATTTACTACCAGAAGGAGTGCTCCGATCTTTACAAGCTTACATGTTTTCCTGTAGCAAATTTCATCTAGTTGGTACTTTTTTCGATTTTCTCAACAGTTTTTTAATGCGTAAGAAAATACTACAAAAAAATTACGAAAAAACGGCAAATATACGATTTCGTTAAATTCATATTTTTAATTTCTTTGTAATTTCGTAAGATTATATTTATTTCTACATTTGATCTTTGATGTAATGTTAAATATAGGTAGGTACTACGTACTGAGTACTTATATAACTAATATTAAGAGTTATGAATACTACACCGAAGCTACGCTCAGAATCGTTTTATTGAATGAATGTAATACATCCACCAAGTATATTGCCCAGTAGAAAAGTGCATCCACCCCTACTGACACCCAACGAGCGAAGTGCATCTCTTTTATAATTATTATATTAAATTAAAAAAAAAAGACTGAAAGAATCTGTGTGTACGCCATTGATGTAAACAAATGTACATTGTTATTTGTTTTTATATTTTATCAAATAAAGATTTATTATAATTAAAGTGAACAAATATACACACACAATTTTTATAGGGTGATAAAGCACAATTTGTGTACACTTAGAGACATCGTTACTAGGGTTTAGGCCACTATTGTGCAACGCTTCTGAAATATTTGAAATAAAAATAAGTGGGTGTTAGTATCCATATTTACTATTTTATGAATACGTCATTAGTATTTTCATAATATATTTTGAATACCCATTTTTGTAAGTAATTTTAGTGTTTATACAAATACTTATAATAAAACATATATACTTACTCAAGTTTGTACTTGTATTAATTAATATCAACAAATGCCTAACTTGTAAAAATATTTAAATTATATCGGCGCTCCGTATAGGCAATTGTGCTACATTGATGTATTAATTGTATATTGTTTCCGGTCTGACATACACGCGGAACATGGCAAATGTGGGTTTGGTATCTCATATTATATATCATGGCCTGGTTATACTAAATTAAGTGCAATTCTTTTTATGCGAGACTATTTGTTGTAAATTCAACACCTTTTGAGTGTGAAACCTTGAATGTTTAACTCTGTTTGTGTCTAATTGTAACCTTTTTGACTACCTACAACACCTCATTAGTAGAATAACTTATTATTAATTAAAAAAAAAATATTCCGCCTTCAACGGAAACTAGCGATGGCGTTCGCTTTCTATAGAAGATATAGTAGACGAATAGGTTGAAAAAATGAGTAATCCCAAAATTTATCGAACTTACTAATCTCGGATTTAAATGATTTAAATATAAAATATAAATAAAATTAAAGTTTAATATAATATATTAGGTACCTACTCTATACATAAGTAGTCACTCGGACGTTATGTATACGAATTTTTATATAACCATTGTCGTCAAGTCGATATGTTGGAAAGTCCGATTAAACATCGTTATACATTTTATGACAATTTAAATAAAATGTATTTTATATAAGCATTATTATGTAGTACTTTAAAAGAATAAAGATTAAAATGGGGGGGGGGTAAGTACTATTTTATGTGTATTATATATATATATGTTGGGTACGTTCAAATAAATATGCATATAAGTATATGAGAACAATCTTATTGAGGAAAATACATGGAGAGGTGATTAAGGCCCGGTGCACATTTGCGTTTTTTTCACGCGAGGCAACGCTACGGCGCCGCGGCGTCGCCACTAGTATGTGTGCCGTACGCCTATAGATTGTGGGTACTTCACGCCGCAATTACGGTGCCGTAGTCACCGCGCGTGAAAAAAACGCATGTGTGCACCGGGCCTAAGATGATGGGTGTGGTTTTAATGTGTAATATCTTTATATATATAATTCTACTGTACGTGTGTATGTCACTGAACTCCTAAACGGCTGAACCGATTTGAATGAATTTTTTTGTGTGTGTTTGAGTGGGTAGTTTAGATTCACAATTGGACCGAATAAGTGGGTAAGTGCAATCGGGATCTAGAAAATTTTATTTTTAAATAAAAAAAAAAAAAAACTAACTTTTTTTAATATTGCAATTCGTCGCCATGATTACCAATATCAATATTTACAATTTTATAACTGTATTATTTGTTTATTATTTGAGTGTTCAAATATAACTCCTCAGTAATTTACTAAAAATATTGTTCATCAACTCGCATTAAGATAAAATTAAACAAACATTATTGATTATAACGATTTGTCTTTAGAAAAAAATTTAGGTCATTTCGTAATAAAAAATAATATTATTATTTTATTTGTCTTTAATTTCATATTTTGTTGTTTAATATCCTAATCTCTTGAAATATCATGCAGGACAACGTCTGCCGGGTCCGCTAGTATATATATATATATATATATGGACGTTTTAATTGTAATTATTATGTTTTTATGTAATTGATATATTTGGACAAGTGTTATTAGATTCAAAATGCAAATTAGATTATTAAGCTAAAAGAATATATGTATAATATAATCTCCACGAATTGGGTATTATTATAATCTGGACATACAAAGGTAGATATAATAAACTATTGTACACGCTATACGCCACTGTCTGCACAATAACGCGGGATTGACTTGTGTGTTGTTTAGATAGTAACACCCGTGCGCGATATATTTTACGTATTTTATTCAATTTTATAATATACCTATCGAGTTATTATTTCATTTTATAATGCATTTTAATATATAAATCCACGTACCTTTGTCTGTTTCTTAAAGTTCTCGACGTTCTCAACGTACAAATATAGAGTGTAAAATATGATAATTTGGAAATATAAACATTAGGATCGTGAGTTCAATAAATTGTCAGTATTTTGAATATCTGTTGTTTTTAAATATCTATTATATAATATGCTAACTCTGAATAGACGGTTTTTCGTGGAAGAGAAAACTGTACACTTTTTATTTAATTCCACTGATCGTTTTCCGTACCGGCGACCGCGCGAATATTTTCTTTTCCGTTTTTATCGCCGTCGTGCTTTGGATTTACGGTTTTTCCGTTTTCCGTTCTTCCGTATTTCGACTTTTCCGGAGACGCGAAGTTGAGGTACACACCGTATAAGCTCGAGTGTTCATCCTATAGATCGCATGGATGAAAACCGTTCCACCGTCCGTTTCTTATCACTTAAGCGTTTTTCGCGCCGTCGTCTTATCATCACCCCGAAATCCCAAAATCGGATTTTTCAACCTTTCGCCGACGTTTTTCAATGTCGTGTGTAGGTCAGAATCGGATTTTTTGGACGTTTTAACGTCCGACTATACATTTTTTTGTCTACGAATCGTTTCTGTATAACCCAGACGTTCGTTTCCAATATGTGTAGGTATGTATATTATGAGTCGAAATACGGTACCGTCTGTTATCTGAATTGTTTAAATTCGAGAAATTTCGACCACCTTATCACTTCGATTAGATAGCTTAGTTTTATAGGGCGTCGATTGTCAGACCGGTTTACCGGTTTGAATTCCACTATGACGATCTGATTTTTTTATCTCGATCTCGGCGTCTACGGAGATAACAATATTTATCCAATGTACGCGATATGTGAACGAATGTTCTTATCGTTGCACATTTTATTATTAAATATTTATTATATTTTGTACCTACGTATAATAGTACCATAGGCAAGTTCGCATTTTTTTTTCTCGGACTTTCGTAGATTTCTATCTGGGGATAATAGTTTTATAAAAAACCGAGACGATCAGTCCGACCGACTGATTCACATAGTACTGTACCCTCTGTTATCTGAATAGTTTAAAACAGTTAAAATAGTTTAAAAATGTCGACCATATTATCATCAATAGATTGGTGGTATAGGGCGTAGATTGTTAAACGAACATTCGATACGGGTACACCGGTTCGAATTTTATTATGCCGATTTGACTTTTTTCGCTTTTTTTTTTCTCGATCTCATTATCCGCGAACTTTTTAAGGTTTATCCGATATATGCGATATGTGAACAAAATCTTAATACATTTTCTTATCGTTGCAACTTTTATTATTAAGTACCTATTTATCATTATATTTATTATATGTTTTTCTGTTCATTTGAACTACATATAATATTGTACCGAGTATCCTATGGCAAGTTCGTATTTTTTTTTCGGACATTTGTAAATTTCTATCCCTAGTGGGGACAATAGTTTTATAAAACACCGAGAATGTTAAGTCCGATCAATTCATTCATATATTATAGGTACCAATGACTATATTTTTTTATATCTCATAGTAATAAATTTAAAATCGTCGGACTTTCTTAGTATTTTTCACAATATATTAATTATATTTATATTAATACATTTGGGTGAACTTTTATCAGGAGGACTTTCAAATATTTCAACATATAAAAACTCGATCAGTCCGACCGCATTCACATATCTAGAGTAGAGTAAATACCTACAATATTATATAATTCAATAAATCAAAATTTTTATTAGGTAAATATAATTTATGTATGTTGTATGAAATCCGTTACTTCGAGTTTTATAAAAATCTGAGGAGAATAGTCGGTTCGATACATTTTTGAATTACCTATCTACTTTGTCAACCTACACTAGAAACACTATGTGTGAAAGACTTCTTCTAGAAAGCGAACGTCAAATTCCGCCGCGGGCGAAATATTTTTAAAATTAATAAAATTAAATTAAAAAAAATAATTAACATTATTATTTCTCAAAATACTTCGGTCACCGACTATTCCGGATCCTGATAACATGACTGATTACATAATATGAAGTTTACGAATTGCACTAAAAAGTTATTCCCCCTTATGTGATGTTTCGTTCAAAAAGTTACACATACAAGTGTCACACTTAAATGGGGTTACAAATTCAAGGTTTTGCACTCAAAAGGTGTTGAATATACAAGCAGTGTCACTTAAAAGGAGTTAGGTACATTTGCAAGGAGCTACACCCGATAGGTATTGCACTTAAGCTAGTATATAAATAATACTTCTATATATTTTGGAGAGTTTCCACAGACAGTTCGTATAATCCAGGTCACGATAACCTCAATCACTACGATTATGTGTGACTTTGGCTTAAAGTCGTGTAAGTATAAATACAAAAACCTGGATTATAACGCTCACTGTGAGATATTGAAACTTGATATGAATACATGAAATAAATATTATAGAAATAATTTAAGAAATATAAATAAATACAAGTATGACAATTTATGATAACATAGACAATCAATTTATCAACAACGCACAAAGGAATAATAGGAAAGATCCGTATTTTCGTGGCTGGTAGAGTCAAACACATCCGTATCCGAAATTACCAAATGGTAATATGGTAGTCTCCTTCCATCAGTCAACAAGTGCCATATAACCCTCTTATACTAATTATTTTGTCCTCAAATGTTGTCAGCAACAGAATATTGAGCGGTATAAAGTGTGCATATGACTGACGAAAGAAAAGATTTATCGATTTATGTTATCTAAGTTAAAAAAAAATTCGGTTATTGGGTTGTTTAACACTGTTTTATTTTTAGATTCTGCGCGTAGTGGTTTTACAATGGTGTTTATTTTTTTATTTTTAAATCGAAACTTTTGATAATATAAAAAACGTGGGAAGGTCGTTTTAAAGAAGACTACGACAAATTCAGATCAGTTTTCAGAATCATTGTTGCATGACTAGGTCCATCGGTATGTTGGAAATAGAAAAGGTCTAAATTGTTATGTTTTGCGTGTAATATAGGCAATCGCCTTTTTTCAATCCTCTAAATTTAAGTTTTTGGTAAATAATTTTTTTTTTTTAATATTTTAGCCCTTGGTACGAGACGCCACTGGTGCCAGTTAACAATTACATCTTTAAGACACCATATATATATATTATTATATAGTTGACCTAAAAACTCTTTATACCCAAGAATGCTTTAATCTTTCTATACCCTAAAAAGTGTATAGTTAGTAATTGACGAAAACTTAATATATTTATAATATTTGTATAAAATTTTAAACTTTGGACTTGAGTCACTACGTGTTATTATTATTTGATTCACCTGAAACTATGAGATTTATATCTGAAGACCTCATAGAATATAAACAAAATAATCTGGGCTCGGAAGAATTTTGATATTTGAAAAATAAGTGACATTTTAAGGTACATAGAAAATAAATATTGAATTTGTTTTAAATAACGTATTTTTATTATAATATTATAGGTATCTACCTACACCTACTGTAAAATGATACAGGCTTTTACGAAATTATAATATTAATGCGTAAGCCGTGTAGGAACAAAATAACATGATGGAGTTAAAATAATAATATATTTCTACTATTGCTGGTTTGGTTGTCTAATTATTTGCTCCTTAATAAATGCAACGATACTTGCAAGCCCTTTAATATTATGTATTAAAATTAATTTAATTTATAATTTATAATTTAATATTTTTGTTGCCTAGAATGGTATGTTTTATATACAATTTTTTATTTCAGATTTAGTATCTTCAATTTTATCTCGCACAGCTATGTATGGAGAAAAGCCAATGGACTAGTGTATAGGTAAACAAAAATAACTTTTTAAAATACACCTTTTATAATAATTAAAAAACGAAAATTTTATATGTAATTTGCAAAATAAAAATACAATACAGTCTTGATAGGTTGACTACTATTTTATAATCATTAATTAAAAATGACCTTGTTTTTGGTTTCAACGTAAAGTTGATAGATTGTGTGTCTATAGGTATTTGCACCATAGTGAGTAATGACTAATATCATTATGATTAAGAACTGATTAATAACCCGTTGTTATTGATCCCCATTATAAAAATTATTTTTAACTATATTTTTGTATTTTTTATTTATAAATTATTTCATATGTATCTAGAACTTGAAACTTATTGTTTAAGGGGACGTCCTTGGCTAGAGTTGCTCGTGTAATTATCGTATTTTCCTTCACTAGGAGATTCACACCATTGGTTCATTTAAGCTGGCATCAGTTTGACTCATTCGTCAGTTCCACATCTATTATCAGTACCATTTGAGTCGCCCGAAATGGGGATTGGTGCCAGATTCTGTGTAAGACCTATAGTGACCGACAAGATTATATGTTGTAATCACAAGATCACGGAGTATAAAGACAACCAAAGCTAAGTGTTAAGTCTATAAGTACTATATTAGTCTTTCAGTCGGTACTTTCTTACATTCTGTATCAATTTTAGTTCATTATTATGTTGTTTCCTCTCATTTCATGATTATGTCCGTGCATATCCGACCCAACAAAACACACCTATAAATATTTACGCGTAGGTATACTCATATAAACCATTGAATATTGTACTTTTAAAATCGGACCAATTTACCATTATTCAGAACTTGCATATAATAATTATGCACTGTCATCGATTACAGCCTACTACACTGCAGTATAACTGGTGTACACCTAATCATTGTGACTATATATAAAGTGTATTACACACCATGAGATACGGAAATTAAGAGGATGTCAGCGCTGCCATTTTTAAGAGAATTTTAGAAAATTTCAAGAAAAATTATAATCTAACAATTGAAAATGTTTACATACATTTTAAAAATGTAAAATAGTTGGTCCCATTACTATAAAATTTATTATTGTGGTTGTATTTTTTACGAATTATTTATAAATTATTTAAAATATTACTTTAGTATTCCTTAATTTAATCTAAAAATATCTTATAAAAGATGAAACAAAAATAATTATAAAGAACAACATTATATAGTGCTCTACGTAACTGTTGTAATATCTAACTTTTATGATTTTTTCAAAGAAAAATAATTTAAAAAAAATCTAATATAAAAAAAAAAGTCTACGTAGGGTACTAGATAATGTTGTTATCTCTAATTTACTTTTTGTTTCATATTTCTAAAAGGTTTTTCAGTTTTAAATATGTAAAACTAACATAAGTTTTTCATTGAAATTGGTTTACGCTGACATAATAAGGAATACAGGAAAAAATGTAACTGGACACAGAAAAAAACAAATTTGTGTGATCAAGGATAGTCCTAGATGCCAAGACGGATGTTAAAATGGTATTTTGATTTATTTTTTCACGTACTATTAATGTTATCTTGCATGTTCGAATTATTGTGCATATTTTCCCGCAACGCGTTGAAAAAATTTTTTTTTTTATAGATTTGTTTTTAATACATTTGTATTATGTCCATACATTCTACATAATACTATTTTATATTTTACAACTAATACAATTATGATTTAAATTTATATATTTCAAAATAGTCGTCTTTCTAGTTCTTCATTTCATATTAATGTAAGAAATAATTAAATAAATGTATTAAAATTTGTACCTCAAGATATTTTGGTTACGATTCCCCACTATCGATCACACAATTTACATCAAATATCAACGAGTTATTACGCACGACAATAAAGATACATATGTGTTGCATATGTTAGAGCATTCTGTTTGTGGTATCTTTTTTGTTTGCCGTCTGGATTGGCGTCATCCGATTTTCGCCGGGATGTGCTTGATCGGCCGGTAGGCGTGTTAGCAGATCGTAAATGTTGTTCCCGGACTTTTACCGCGTTACCAAACGTCCCGAAATACGTATGGCATACGAACAGGTTCCGGACACTCTTTCAAATTAACATTGTTAGTATACTTATCACAGAAAAACGTGGGGGCCATATTCCTATTTAGCAATAAGTGTGACCACATACTCAATGTTGTATAATTTATAATATTATTGTATATTTGGTGGGCCCTCAAATAATAGTCATTATAGAATAAAGAGATGTTGAAGAAGAAAATCTATATATATATAATATAATATTATATCAAAAAATACTTATAGATAACATATTATGTTATTTGCTGTAAATAATTTATTTAACAATTATTGTAGTAGGTAGTTATATAGGTAATTATTGTGGGTATAGGTAAATCTATTGAAAAAAAAAGAACAGTTTTTTTAACAGTATATTATCTAATTTGTACAATACATTAGATTGTAAATACATTAGATAAATAATTGTACAATTTAATACAAAATTATAAACAGAAAAGTACCAGATTCGTCGAACGAAAAACTGTTTTGAAAATCAGACCATGTTATCATACCGTATTAAGTAGCTGATAACAATTGCTAAATGGGAAGATGGCTGCCTTTTTTTTTTGTTTACATTTAGTGTCCATTCTGATTTAATCCATTCTGTGCTAAAACAATCTATTCACTGAACTTATGATTGCAAATAATATAAAATGAAAGTCTTCGTGCATTCAAGATGCTCAAACGGCCTCAAAGACAAAGGAGTGACGTAGACATGACATTATGTAGGATCTAGGTATTTCACACCATGTTTTGGTGCAAGAGTCGTATTATCGAAAGAAATGATTTATCAGACACCATTGCATTGAAACTCCCTATAATATCCACCACTAATATTTTTTTCCGATCAGCGATGTTCTTCCATCACAAACAGACTGGATTTTGTATTATATCATAGAATACAAATTATAGTTCCATAACAGTTTCACTTATGGGAAAATTTAGTAAACTGTATTTGGTCGGACGTTTCAGACGGTTATTGTGTTTTTATGATTCGGGCTCATGTTCGGTGAAGGAGCTGGGCGGGTCAATAAATTTAGCGTTAATAACGAAAAATGGCTCTTAATGGAAATTCTTTCTATTTACGGTACTGTGTTAAGAATTCAACAGTGTACAAAAAAAATAATTGAAAAATACTATTTTACAGAAGAAACGTGCGTTATGTAACAATACGTTTACGAGAATATTTATAAGGCGTACACTTCGGTCGATGTGGTGTATTTTGTTTCCTTCGACCTTCGAGTGGCTTGTTTTTTTTTTTTTTTTTTTATATAACTTTAATTGTATTTCCGACAGTTCTAGATTGCATTCGATTTCATTGCAGTTGAAAACCGTGTGTTTCCGATTCGCCGACAATTTAACTTCCAATTTGTTTTCATAAGGATCCAAATTGGGGAGGTTAGAAATATAAATTGAAAATTGAAAATACACAAACACGGAAAAATGTGTATTTGAAAGTAATATAAAAATATGATTATATAGTTTATATTTAATTTATCTATTTATGCCACGAACACGGCTGATAAGTTTTTTAGAAAATAGATCATTTATGATAAATTAATATAATCCAGAGTCGTAATCCAGAGAATAGTGATTTTTATGTATATCTCGTGACTAGGGTGCGGATTTGTATGCATTTACACATATATTAATTATTAATCTTAACTAATATAGCCGTTTTCATGATATAAACAACCAACTTATTTACACAGAGTACATCGATAAATGTAATCATATTGGAATATTATTCTTAAAGAAGACTTTTTGGTGTTTTTTAATTTATATTTTAGGTAATATTATTTTAATAATATAACATGTTATTTTTCAATTTTATTTCCAAAAAATCAACGTATTTAATATTTTTTTTTTTTTCAAAATATTTCTTATTCAATATAAAATTATTCTTTAAATTATATTATTTTGAATGCTTTTAATTTTTTTTCGCCGAAGATATTTAATATACATTTTGATTGAATTCACGATTTACTTTTTCCGGATAATATATATTCAAATTTTCTGACGAAATATCATCCCGAAAATTAACGTTGTAAAATTTTTATCGACATCATACTTTGTAGAGTTCACAAAACGGTACTTTCTAAGTATTAACAACCGTCCATTCGTTTTGTGTTTTATACAACAAACTGTATATGAAACTATATATTTCGTTAACAGAAATTGTTCGCAATTTCTATATTTCTCTCTGAATATGTGCGTAGGTACAAGCAGGTTGCAACGTTCGTTTATGTCTGACGGCTACTGGGTTTTCGTTAAGTATTCCATGCTTTTTTCGTATTTACATTATGCAAAATACGTTGGTATTTCACTCGACCCTTATTCTCGCCGACCAAAAAACACACGCAGGGCCGGGCGTTATGTGTCTCCTGAGACTATTTAGCTCACTTAAAATTGCACGTCGTTATCCCGTTTTATATATTTATATATATTATATATATATTTTAAACGACCTGTACTTAAAAAGTTTTCATCCAGCCGTCTCTGACGGTGACAAGGACGTGGACGACGACATCCAGATAACGCGTTTACGCCATGACGCAGAAGTTCTGCGAATAATAATAATAATAATAAAAAATATATATACCAATTTCAACGCTCTTTTCACGACACCGTTTGATGTGCGACCAGCTTCTCAAGAATTAATAAACACCTACCTGAAAACTGCCGCGACTAGTGGCACACGCACTGAATGTATAATATGAATATAATATTTAATGCATTATGAAATTTCAGTGAATTCGTCACAAATTAATATAATATCACAAGACCACCTGTCCACGTTTTTCTTTCAAATGCAGTTGAAAATGTATTCTCTGAATATATTAAATATAATATCGTCTACTGGTGGCTGTATCTGAAAAACTTATTTATTTATTTTTTTTTATACAATTTTAGGTTTTGTTATTTTATAAAAAAAAAAAAAAAAAAAAATGGACAGTACTTTTTGAAATACATAATAGATTTGAACGCCGACTTAAATATAATTATTATTTTACTGAAAATGTGAACTCGATTAATGTAATTTTAATTAAATATATATATATATTTTTTTTTTACTACCTACCTTTATAGTATAGTTATACTTAATTATAGGTATACTACTATCGATTTAAGTTCAATATATATTATTTATAGGAAATAGAAAACTGAACATTTTTTAACGAGAAAATAAATTCATATTTTGATTTAAATTGATTTTGTTAATTTGTTCTATTTTTTGTAATCTTTCCAACTAGATTTGTACAATTTCATATATTTCATTAAAATATACTCATTTGAATAATGTATACTATTTCAATTATCAACTTATTTAAGTTGTAAATCTGTATGTATATTTTAATGTATTTTAGTGCATACATTTCCAAGCTCTGGATATATATATATATATATATAATCATAAAATCATAAAGTATATGGTCCTTATATTCAATTCCATAATTTCTATTATGTTTCCAAAAACTCATAAACAACTATTGATATATATTTTTTCGGTACCTTTGATCTCTATATAATACCTAATCGTATGAAAATTGCTGGATTATACTAATCTAAAAAGAATCTAATTTTTACTTTAAAATTGTAATTGTTGGCCATTATTTACTGGCCTGATTATATTACGAGTACCTCTATAAGACAAGATAACTATAAATTATAATACAAGATAATATATCGAATATTCTTTAATATAGATAGTAACCCGATTTTATTTTGGTACAAATCACAAATCACATTTTATACTAACTGCGGCGGTAGTGCAAATTACATATCTATATTTTATTGTAAATTACAAACTCCTATCAATTTATATGCAATTCATTAGCCACGTTTTATCAATGATATTAGTGATAATTAAAGAAATATATAGTTATTATTACAACTGTTTAATTACTACGCAATTACAACAATGAATAATGTTAACAACAATATACCTATATGAATGTATATATATATATATATATATATATATATTATATGTCATATCTATATATTATCTGAAGCCAAAGGATATCGAGAATTTTATTGAGTAGGTAACGTAATTTCCAGACGCGATAGGTATCCGCTTGTAAACCTGTACATCTTTCTGCTGAAAAAGAAACTCGTTTGGGAATTTCGGAAATAACCAATTAAATCAAGTCTAGCAACTAAAACTGCAGTCGCAGAATGCAGTTTATTACGTCATTTTATTAATCTTGCTATAATTAATGACCAATATAATATAATATTAATATTCTGATATTTAAATATAGCTGGTTTATATTTACATCAAAGAACCAAACGGACTTTTGAAGATATATTTACAATATATATACGCACATATGAATTTATATATGTTGATATGTTGTAAACAAACATAATACAGTCACTTCAAATAGGAGCGTATTAAATAAACTTAGAATATTTTACAACCCATATATTAAGTATATTTTCACTGCAATCCTTATATGTATATAATTTGTATGGCTGCGACTTATATTAAATATTGTAGTGTAGGTACACTTAAAGCGTAAACAGGGGGTAGGATTTGGGGGCTGAACTATCGTAAAATTCACAACAATCTCCTTGAGATGTAAAAAATCTATTTGAGAATTTCATAAAAATTTCATATTGAATAAATCGATATTATAACTCAGATTAAAAATCGTGTTTTAAAAATGTGGGTAGAGGTACAAAATACGAATTTAAATTTTCTTCAGCATTGTATTTGTACAATTATAGCGTCACTGTTTTAAAAATTATTTTGCGAAAGAAATAAACTATTAATGTTTTCGTAAAATAGAATCCAGTTTATATAAGAATTCAAAACGCTGCAAATCCGTTCAAATTGGTGAAGGTTTCAGCCTCAATTATTTATATACATCACAACTGTTATCGTTGTTAAAAATTAATTAATACATTCGAATTGGTCTGAGGTGATTTTAATTTCAAGGAGGCTGAGGCCCATTAGTCTCCTTGCGATTTGCGCTTATGTATACAGTCATCAATAAATTAGTAACCATCATTCTATCTGGGAGTTCTGCGATCGGTCGTTTACAATATATTATAATATACTACCTATTAAATTGTTATGATAAGAATAAAATATATGCACTTCGTAAAAAGCAAGTATACCTATGTCTTAATAGGTGAAATCCATATGTTTACTGTAGGTAAAATATGTAGGCACTAAAATAATATCGAATTGAATTTCGACACATTAATTTCTATACCAAAAATACAAATTCAATTATTATTGTGTTTATTGTAAATGTTGATTAATATTATATTAATATTATTTATATTAAACATATCGATAAACCAATGTCAAATATAATTAATTATTCTTTGTTTTTATAAACATTTCATGAATTGTTTTGCATTATTAAAATATATACGATTATATTTAATAATCTACACGCACTATATTTATCATAAAAAACTATTATTATGTAAATATTTTATTCACGGACGTTTTTTCGTTTGTTTATTTTTGTGATATTCGGGCGTTTCCTCTCATTATTACCACACTATGTAGTTCTCCATAACCTATCTCACTGGAATGTTTATAGGGAAACACCCTAATTTACATTATTTATGGTACTTTCACTCGTTTTCAATGGGCACAATGCAGTAGGTATGTATATAGTTTGATGACAAACACGAAATTGTATAGCTACTGCGTACACATAATGTCTATTTATTGTGCAGTTATTTGGTCATATCATTTAACAATTATTATCAGCTTACATAAATAATGTATTTGACACGTAAAAATATATTTTATACAGACAATTGAATAGTCATCAAAGTAGATAAAAAATATAATATGATTATGTTATACCATTTATATATATATATATATATATATATTACAGATGTATAACAATTTACAATAATAACATATTTGATATTTTATAATAATATTATAGTAGGTAAATAAATTATCAAAAGAGAATTTTTTATTTAAAAACAAAATTGTTATATATATATATATATATATTTCAGCTAATTACGTACCCAATATGTATCCTATATAGAATGCATTTTGGTAGGTATTTTGTTGATCAATACTATTTACATAACATTTATCACTCTAGAACGTTATGCGATATTGTTAATTTCTTATAACTTGTCAACGTTGAGTAAAACAATTCTTTGGTCGATTTCTGGTCGTATTGGTGAGTTTATAGATAATTCTTCCATCAAAATATCCCATTCGTTTATTCCTGATTTTATAAACGACCGTCAGTGACAATAATAATTCTTACCCATGATATTATGGTAACAAATATATAACACAGTATATAATCAATATAATACTTACCCAAACTTTGGAATTTCACCTGCACTTTGTCGAATGTGATACCATCTCCACCTGTTGCCATATAACGACTAAGGATTATCGTATAATTGGCATTTAAATCTAACTTATGGTAAACTGGTATTATGCAATTTCCACATCTGGCATAAATGGATTTAACTCGTTTACCACTGGGTTGACCTAGGTCTATTATGACCCTTAAACCTGTTGGATGAAAATATAGAAACTTATTAGCTGGTAGTAATTATAATATATTTTCAACACAAATTTAGCCGTAGACAAATATATTATACAGTTTGTAAATTAATTGGAAAGTGAGTAGCCATTATTCTTGATATAGTGACTAATTGAAACACATTTTCCATGATTTACAAAAAAAAAAAAAAAAATGGTTTTAACTTTTTTTGAAAAATTTTAAAATAACCATATTATTCCAGTATTCCACATTCCAGTATTTGGAAAAATAATTGTTGATTTTGTCTGAATTTTGAAAGAATGAGAGAAATTCATAGATTAAAAAATACAGCAAAATATTGTAATATTGATAGTTTTATACCCATTTTAATTCTCGTAAATAGCAAACGAAAATCATATAACAAATACACTTATTGATATTTTATGCAATAATTTTACTTATTTTTAATACTTTTTATAATTGTTCAAATTGTTCAAAATGTTCACTCTAAACTGCTAATTACAAGTCAATTTTAGAGGCCCAGGATCTCTGTAACAAAATTAACGTACCGTTAGGAATATCTCGCACGCTTTTAATTAGTCTCACGAAGTTCTTGTATTGTATTGATATACAATGTAAAAAAAATGTAGCTCCACCAAAAATAATCCATTGTTTTCAAGTCTGTTGATCGGGCTGGTCAATTTATTGATTTTCCTATACCAATCCATTTTTTATTGAAATGATTGTTAAAAAAATATTTAGAAAAATGTGCCGAGATTCCATTTTACATAAAGTATGGTAATTCCATTCAACATTATTACGTAAAATTATCTTAAAATGCAGGCCATATCTATACTTTTGATTTTGTATTTTATTACTATTGTAAAATAAAAGCTATCTATACGTTATAGTCACTTGTTCCTCAAATAAAATCGAATAAGTTTCTCCATATATATTGCTCTCGATAAAAAAAAAAATTACCTAATGACTTTGGTATCCCATTTTGTACACCATATATTTAGATTTTAAATGTATTGACTGCTTTTTGGTATGATTCAGAAAATATGTGTGGATTTCAATCAACTCAATGATAAGTTCAGTGTTTGCTTATCTGGCTTTATCCTACAAATATACTTACATCAATAAAAATAATATTTTTAATAAAAATGTTGATTTTCATTTAACTCTTCTTGCGCACAATAAGAACAATTTTAACGAATTTCCGTATCGCCCAGTCGAAGTTCGTTTACGAACATAGTTTTATAAGGACAATAACTACGAGTCTTAAGTAATTTCTTAAATATATTATAATGAAAGTTTAGACTATATTATTGAAATAGACAAAACATTCAAAGCACTTTTAGATCTAGCTGATTTTTTTAATTCAGCAACACTACCAGTAGTTTGGAAATGTTTTAACAATCTCCCTGCTAGTAAAATAAAATAGCGATTTTTGGTAGTAACTTGATTAAATTATTATTTGTATAGAAACCTACTTACTAATAATTACACTATTGTTTGGAGTAGGCTGCATTTTAAGATGCAACTCATAAAATATTCTGGCAGTGTCCCTTTGGCTTTTATTGTTTTTAAAATAAATACTATTTAGCATAAATACATTAAGTATAAGCATAATTCATAACAAAAGTACTCTGAAATAGTGAATTTTGTTTTTATTATTGATTAAATGAATAATGTGAAACAAAATTAAAATGAATACCTATCATAATAAATTATTTAACACATTTAAAACACATGCTTGATGTACCTATATGATTTTAAAAGTAAACAGTATTGACATGAATTACTCTCATTCATTCAAAATTCAACCAAATTAAAAAAAAATGTTTTCTAAATATTAATCACAAATAAATCTACAAAATAGCTATTTTAAAATTTTTAAAAGATTTTTTTTTTTGGTAAATCATGGAAAAAGAAAGATCATAATCATATATTTTATTAAATAACTGCATTAAAGTATTCGCAACTATATCAACTATCAAGAATTAGGGCTACTGACTTCCCAATTAATTTACATACTGTATATTATAATATGTATTATATTTTAAAAATATTGTTATCGAAATAAAATACAATCACAAAAATACGTCATCATTTTTCGTATTTTGAACATTTTTTCCTATTTTTTAGGAAAATAAATTTATTGAAAAACAGATGTCATTCAATTTACCTGAAAATTGTAGAAATTCGCCGTAAGGTTCTATTCCATTGTACCGCCGAACGGAGAACTCAAATGCTGCCCAAATATCTGAACCCTTAGTCGTAATTTTACCGATATCATTCTGAAACGGTATTGATGATATTAAATCACCAAAAGTGATATTACCTATGACAAAAACACATACGTAGCATAATCTTATATTGCATAAATATTTAACCACGAAAAACCAAAAAAAAAAAAATAAAATAAAATAATATTTACGTGACGTATACAATTCGTCTTAATTTATATTTATTATTATTCTCTACGCTTACCTCTTCTAGAAATTTGATTAATGTTCATCCGTATCGCACCACTCTGTATAAACGCTATCGGTGCATCGGTCCAGTATTTAGTCAAGTTGAAAGATTTAAAATTTTTTTTCACGTTCTATACACGATTACCGAATTTGTATTAGTTTTAACATTTTATGTGTTTAGGTGTTCTCGTATACTCACATAGTCCACAAATGAATCCGTAATGAAGTTGCCCAAATTACATTCTCTGAGCCTACAATATGCATCGCTACCTTCTAAAAATACACTTGTTTCGCCTATGACACTTCTCGTCTTCGTCTCGATCATTTTTTCGAATTTTTTCACCAAATTTGACAATTCGGGATCTAAAATTATATCGTATTTCCATTGTAAATAAGAAGTATTTCAATAAAAACCACTTTTATATAAACAATAATTTAATTAATATATTAGTAAAATATATCCGAGTATTTATACCTTGTCTTATGTGAGAATCCAATAAAATTGGATTTCCATAACTTTTGATTACTTCGCCCGCCTTGTCAAATTCCAACCACAATTTACCCAAATACTTAGTGATGTAAAATGCTTGAACAACAGGCACTTTTTTGTTGGTTTTTAACTGTTTTACCCAAAAAGGATATGGGCCATATGGCTTTTCGATGTCTGGTGCTATTCCTACAATGGAGCTATTATTACCAAGATATCTGATAAATAATAATTACTTTCACGACTATTTTGTTTTTAATTTTAAACCTAATATGTATTAAAACACAATATACTATAGAGTACCTATAATATAACTATAATATCCATTTACCTGAGTACAAAAATGTATTTGTGTGTCCGCCAATTACCAAATCAATGTCTTCTACTTGTTTAGCTATTTCTATGTCCATTTCAAAACCAGAGTGACCTAAGGCTATCAGAATATTTACTCCATCTTTTTTAAGTCGTTTTGCTTCGGCCGTAATCGATGGAATTTCTGGTAATATTTTCACATTTTCCACATTTGAAATGTACTGAATATGCAAATAATATTTTTTTGAATTATAATATTATTTCATATTTACGTACATGGGTGTACATCAGAGGAGGGACATATAATCTCTCTGAAGAATAACTCGGAAATGAAACCGTTAGTTAATTTAAAAATGTGTGTCGAAAAAAATAATTCGAAAATCTGGTTGAAGTTTTTCTCCTCGTGATGTGCACACGTACATAATCGTGTCTTATATGATTGATATGCTTATTTTATTCATATAATATATCTAACGAGAAAAAATACTCTTTATTGATAATTTACTCGTTTAAGATACAATTAGATATCACCAACTAATATACGTCTTAATCGTTTTATAATATTTTAATAGTCAAATTAGATTTAATCAATAATCGTATATCATGGTAATATTTTTTATACATTTAAAATATATTCAGATCAGGTATGCATTCTTTATGATGGTCATAAAAATACAGATTAACAATACATTATATTATTATTTTACTTACCGCAGTTTCCGGTGTTAAGTATCCAATTATTCCGATTTTACGACCGTTCACCGTCAATACTTTTGATTTCATTAAATTCGGTTCGTTGGCCAATGACGGTTCGTTTGTGAGATCGAGATTACTGGCCACAATTGGTATGGTTATGTTTTGTATAAAAGATTTAACATCATCGACGCCATTGTCGAATTCGTGATTTCCTAAAGACTTAAACATATAAATAACATAATATTCAAACATAAGTTTTCATAATACTAGGTGGATTATAAATTTTAAAAAATAAGATATATATTACAGATTTTTGTATACAATTATTTTTTTGATCTACTTAAAACATCAAAAATTGTATTAATAAAAATTCATTATAACTACTTCAGCTATCATAGAATTATTAAATGTTTATTAAAATAATATAATATATTGATTGGTTTAAAATTATTATATTCTGATAAGATTACGAAAAATGTACTGCTAAGACCAGTGGCGTAGCCAGGAATTTCGTATGGGGGAGGCTAAGATCACATATTACCTATGTACATAATAAAATCTAAGATAACTAAAATCTTAAAAGTGTCAAAAAGTATATTGATTTGATGTCATACAACACAAAATATAATAATAATAATTAGGAAATAATTTTAAAAGAAAATTATATATATATAGGAGTACTTATCTATATTATTAAAATAACAATATTTTATAATATATTATATAATACAAAATGAATATATATTATAAAAAATATTTAAAAAAATATATGCCTAGAGTATTCGTAAAATGTTTATAAAGGTATCAACTAGTTTCGACTATAAGTTATCAGTCATCAGGCTACAATCTGATACTATTAAGAGGACGCCACACATGCATTATTTTATCGTAAAAACAGTTTTGCGAGAAAAAATTGTTCTTGAGCTGTAATTATAATTAAGAAACTAAATTTTGACACAATATTATAGCATTGACATAATATTTTAACAGTTTTGTTAAAAAATATCGTGATTACACAAACAATAAAAAGTGGTACCTAACACAGATTTATTTTAAAATAACTTAAGATTTTTATTCTTTTTAAAATGTCATACAAATTTCCCATACAGAACTCCTTAAAAATCGTATGTGTAACGTCCTCTTGGTAAATAATGATGTATAGGTTAACCTGATGATGACTTATAGACGAAACTCATTTTGCTTTTATAAACATTTTATGAATATTCTAGGTATATTTTATTTTTATATATTTATTATAATATATATTAATTTTTTATTATGTATATTATAAAGTATTGTTATTTTCATAATATATATTTTATTTTAACTATTAGGATCCCCAAACTGCTACAACTGTAGTCTTCCAAGAGTATTTCGATCAAACATTTGAACGTCATAGTCTTTGAACATTTCTTTTTTATTGCATTACAATGATTGTGTTCATACATTTTTTTCTTTTATCATCCATTTCTAATAATTGTTATTAACAAAATTACAACTACAGAATATAACAAAACTACAACTACACGGCATTGGCCCATGGGGGGGCTATAGCGCCCTTAGCCCTCCCCCTGGCTACGCCCTTGGCTAAGACTGAATATATTCTTGTCTGTGTTTGCACATTTTTCCTATATCTTTTAAGATCATTGTCAATCATCATATGGTCTAAACAGCACACTAAATGTAAAAAGAATAACTTCTCTTAGAAGGCAAAAATCGTAATTGTGTTATATATTATATGTTATCGTGTTATTTGTTTTATAGTTTATCTTCGTTAACTATATTATAAGATATATCCTCCTCCCTTACATTTAAATATATTATACGAGTAAAACTCTGTAAAGAAAGTTAAATTCGGTAATAAATAAATGTTCTATATTTTATGTAACGATAAGATAATATGTATGATTGTATTAATTTGGAAAAATTAATTTGAATCTATAAAAAACTAATTTGTTTAGGTACCGGTTCAAATATAGTACGTGTGGATTCATATTCGTCTCGGAGTTTGTGGTCTGACTGGGTGTTTTACAGACTAGAAGTTTGCAGTAAAAAAAAACTTTAGGGCAACTTAGCAACATTGATCATCATACTACGTGCGTATAAAAACATTTTATACTTCGATAATTTGTCGTATTTTCATAATTTCATCGCCATAGAATGAAAATAAAGTTCTATCTCAAAATAACAAAATGTTCAGGAGAGTGTTTAACATTTATGTGACTGAAAAGATACCTAGGTACCTTTTTAGTTTTGAATTTCTTTATTTTTAGAAATTTTAGTTTATAAGACTTGTAATTGCGTGACATCTACACATATCATCTATGTAGTTTATGCGATTATTTGTTTTAATTAAAAAATGCTTATTTTTTTTTACCTTCAAATAATGTATTTAAGACCATATCTACTAGGTGCCTGGATACCTACCTCTATATATTTCTTATACGATTTTAGATTAAATTTATACATATAAAAAGTTAAATCAATATTTATTGATAATTAACATAAAACTATTAATATTATAAAATAAATTTTTAAAATAATATAATAAAATATATATTTTTTTAATTTAGTAGATTTTATTATCAGTTTATGTGATTATATTATAACACCTTATAATGCACTTAAATTGTGTGTAGTACGACACAATATTAGTATAATATTAAAAGTGATATGCGTAATAGGAAATTACTAATTTAGTTTGTATGTTAAACAAATTAGTCAAGATTAAAATTAAATATTTCACATTACTTTTTAAATTATTATTTTTTAATATAATACTATCATAAAATTATGGTTATTTATGGAAAAAATATAAATTAAAATATTGTTGGTACCCGGGTACATGCGCCGTCATTATAAAGTGTTCTTATATATTTTATATATTTTTATATAATTATAGTGATAATTATCATTATCATTATCATGATAATGATAATTAAATAATAAGTGAGAATAATATTAATAAAATCATCAATATTATATAATTACAATTTTTACATTTAATTTAATTAATATACTATATTACTTTAACGTATTTTGTAATAATACTAAGGTAATCAGATTTGTTTAATATCAAATTTCAATATTTTTGGTTTGGGATTCAGTAATTTTCGGGTTATCCGTTTTTGGCGTTATTTCGAATATTTCAATAGAATTAAAATATATCAATTGTATAATTTAGTGTCAAGTTAATATTTGGGTTTAAAATTCTAAATAAAATGTCTAACTTTAATTTGGACAACAATTATTGTATGATAAAATATAATAATACGAGTATAATGATTATTAAAAAATTATTATAAATTTAAAAAAAATTAATACAATAATATATTATTTTCCGTACCAATTTATAATATGCGTATTGTGTATATAATAGTCATTCTGAGCATAACAATAAATTATAGTATTGGTTTTATAATGATGTTATATTTTTATACACACTTTTTCGGGTAAAAGTTTTTGGAAAAAACTCGCTTACTGATTGGAAATTCATTATAGTATAGCCTATAAATAATGATAAACGATAACTTAGAAAGGTAATATTCCCAGTAGATATAGCCCAGTAAAATTAACATTTTCGTACAGAAAAATAATGGAATTTTAAGCGTGAAGGAAAACTACGGCAAATGACTAATAGTTTTAGACATATTAAATATACACCCAAATATTTACTATTATATTCTATAATATATAATATTATCTAGGCGCTATATATATTATTTACAAGATAACAATTTCAAATCTTTTTTACTACTTTTCAGTATCGTGTAAAACGAAGTTTTAAATGTTTTCAGAAATAAATTCTCAATTTTTAAATGATAAATTTTTGAAAATAGTTTTTCGGGATTTTATGAATAACACGCGAGTATTTAATGTAAAAAAAAAAAAAAAATTAGAATTTAAAAGTATATTCTTTTTTAAAAATCTCAATTAGTATTTACTGGATGACGGTGCGTGAATATGAAGATATAATAATAATATGACATAATATATTATATTATTCATGAATATAATTTGCCGTTTAACACACATTTTATGGAAAATTAAAAAATGTAATAACAAAATATTGAACTGTTCCTCGTATAAATTGTATAAAACGATATTATGGTTTTCTGTTATAGAATTAAGTGCTATTCAATCGCAAATAGGAATGTAATAAATAATTTTTTTTTTTTTTTCATTTTTGCAATTTTTTTTTCAA
The DNA here is from genome assembly GCA_025469235.1 of Pemphigus obesinymphae. Classification (NCBI taxonomy): domain Eukaryota; kingdom Metazoa; phylum Arthropoda; class Insecta; order Hemiptera; family Aphididae; genus Pemphigus; species Pemphigus obesinymphae. The sequence continues at coordinate 32,646 of JAIPRL010002066.1, read as the reverse complement.
AGTGTTTCGTTCACTCCATATATGTTTACGACGGTTATTTCCTGTAATGATTGCAAAATACATTTAAGGAGGAGGAGGGTTGGAATTCTATATTTTTAAAGAATAATAGACCTACTATACAGTCTGCTTCCCTCCCTCGGGTCCCTTGATGGGATTGGGGAGAATCACCACTATATTATATTGAATACCGGCCATCTTCTGGTGTCGGGCCTATACCGATTTCGATCACCATTTTGTACACACTCACCATGACGTCGATGCCGAGCGGCTGCAACATACGGGCCACGATCGGCCACCTGAAGTACGTGTAGAAAGACGTGCCCTGGAACGTGTCGCCGGCGTTCAGGAACAGCGTCCCGTCAACGCCGGCGGCCGGTGCGCGCGCCTCGTCCACGGCCGTCTTGAGCCGCGCGAACCCGCCGTAACACGCCGGTCGGCCGGGCTCGCCCGCATTCGGCACGCACTGAGCGCCGGCCCGGTCGATTTGATCGAAATGCGAGTGCATGTCATTGGTGTGTAACACTAGCAACCGGAACGCGTCACCATGCCTGGCCGTGTTAGCTGCCAGCGACAGCGTGCAGCATAACAGTGACAGCAGGCTTCCCGCTGTCGTCGTCATCGTCGTTATATTATAACGTATGTCCCGACGCTCGTTTGCGCGTGCGACACGTGTTTACGCTTGCGACGCGTGTTCTGCTATGCGTTCGTGTCGCGCCTCAATCATATTTGCTTCCCCCCCTTCCCCCACGCCCTGCACGGCAATACTGATAAGGAATTATCAAATTACCTATATGTTTTCATATAAAATTTGTATTATATTATAATATATATACTTAACAATAATTATTTACGAAACCTCATTATCTATTTCACATATAATTATTACACGAAGCGATAATATACGGTTGTAAATTGTTTTTATAATTATAAGTTTGTTGACAGTTATTTATTTTCATAATATATTAAAAAATAATTTTGATAATTTTCCTGTATAGAGCATCCATTGTTCAATCAATATACTTTTAGGCGAAGACAACGTCTAATAATTACACGTCTAATAATCACCTTCTATATACGGAAGAGTATATATATATATATATTGTTATATTATCATTAGATTGACGTGTATCACAAATTTAAATTGGAAACTAAAAATACAAAACATGTACATTTTTATTTTTTCAATCATCGGCGTAGCATAGATGTGCTAAGGAGGATATAGCCCCCCACCAGAATTCACGTAATCCCCTCCAAAAAAAATTTGTTAATACGTACTCTATGTGTTTGTTTTAATTTAATTTCAACAGTCAATAAAATTTTTAATGGCTTGGATAGTTTTAGGACAAAGAAAAGAAATTAAAAGTTCGCAAAATCAATAATTTCCTAAAAATAACATATGAAATAAACAAGTAGAATATTTCATACTAGATAAAGACGTGTATAGGTATATTTTTGAAAGATTCTGTGATAACGATGAAAAATGTAAAATTATCGTTTCTCAGTAAAATTCCATGTGACAGACTAAAACGACAAAATAACAAAAATTTGATAATAATCTAAAGATTTCTTTAGAAAATCCAACATGATATACCTACTGCAAAACGCTCTCTTGTACCTACCTTATGGGTAAAATTTAAAAACATTTTTTTGTCCTCATAATGTACATGATGCTCCAATAACGGTATACGATTACAGGCACGGCAGAGGAGGAAAAATGTTTTGAATCGCCGCATCGCATTCGATGGCGGTTAAAATGAGTTTTGAACTGGTGGGAAAATGTGATGTAAACTAAGGTATATAGGTATAAGGTATATAGTATAATATACTAAAAGTCCCTTTTTTGTAAAGTCCAAAATTTAATTTTGGCTACTATTAAATTCGCAATAGCGATTCAAAAATTTCCCCTCTTTCACCGTGCTACCCTTTATTATCGTATACTTTTCTACAGACAATTACCCTCAATTCCAAAAAACCTATCTTTTCATACTCATAAATACCCTTTCCCTTTTTCAATACTCAACATCTATAGGCACCTATGGGTCATGGGGGGTTAAGGGAGGGAGGGATATAACCTTCTGGAGAATAACTTTTTAATAAATTATTGCTTAAACTGATAGCTTATAATATGAAAATATTATAATTTATTTAAATCTATCCCCTCTTAAATTCATCCTATAAGCACTAAACATTGAAATATAAACAAAATGATAATGTTGAATTAAACATATTTTTAAAGGTTATATTGAACATTAATTATTTTTAATTCATTTATGTGTATAAAACGTTTATTCTTAAACATTCAACTATTAACGTTACATCAAATATTTATTATTAAACATTTAACTATTAAGAAGCCGCAACACCTGCGATTTTTAAGGGGTTCTGTATAGGCAATTTTAATAATTAGATTTATTTAAATCTAACAATGATTTAGAAATACTTATGTACATTTTAAAATTAAAATAGCCCAGTACCCGTATCACTTTTTATTGTAGTGTAATCACGAAATTTCGACGTAAAAGACTAATACGCGTGATAAAATTGTGGAACTATGGAAAGTCTGATTTACAATCTGTAAAAAGATTTGAATGTGTCGGCCTATCTTCTAGGGATCGATCTATGCATTTTTTTTTATTATTACAGATTAAAATATAATCAATGTTTAAAAATTTTGATTTTTAATGATAAATTGCACGACTAAAAATAAAATTGAAATAAACGCTTCAATCGATCCCTAAAAGACAAACTGATGAATTCAAAACAGTTTTCAGAATTGAAATCCTACTTTTCAAAGTCCCACAGTTTTGTTATGTTTTTAGGTCAATTTTTCATTGGTATTGCGGCCTTTTAAAGTCAAATAAAACATAAAATGTTTAATATTACAAAATGTTTATTAGAAGGTACCTATATATTATATTTTATATTTATTTCATTACTCCTTCCTGAGTTTACATTTTTCATTGGGTAAAGTTATACATTTCTTAAAAAATATTGTCGTTATTGAATTTTTCAAACCTAAAATTTTTTTTCAAAATAAATTATAATCTATGAATTTTAATTTTCAGGAAATGTTTAACTAAGACAAGGGTAGGTTGCCATATGGAAGAGGGAAAGGATTGGGCTATGTGAGGGAGATGCTGAGGGAAGATTGTGTACTTAAAAAATTTATTTATGTCTTAGTATATCACGTTAGGACTATAGCCCCCTAAGACATTTGTTCACGCTACGTCTATGTTATCAATATTTATCTAGTATATAGTTATGGGTATAGGTAGTTAGAAAATAAGTTTAAGAAAAATCCCGTTATTCAGTAATCTTACCTAACGCTTTTATCAAAAATGTAAAAGTTATCTCTTTAAAGTCTCTCATCATTCTGGTTAAATTTGCTATCGAACAATACAAATGTAATTATCGGATCAAGTCTAATGATTAAATAGTCAATTCTACAAAAAAAAAAAAAAAATGCCATGTCAAATCTTTAGTTTCATCGTTCCGTTCAGAATCTAAAAATATTGAACACTATTTTCACACATATATACAGCTATCAAAATATATACTTAATATATTTTAAGTACTGGAAAATTCATGTCTGTGAATATTATTGTTTTTATTTTTAATCACAATATAAAATCTACTATTGGTTTCGTTAAATGTTAAGTGTTTCACAAAATATATTATGTTAGTTACTAAAAAAAAAAGTCAACGTAATTTGAAACGAAATGTTTAACTATAATGCATTAAAATATTTTTTGGTCAGTAATCGACTAATTTATCCATTAGTTATGAGACTGGTATAATTTACTCTATTGTCATATTACATAAATTATCAAATTTATATATTAGTAAATAATCATATTTATTTAAAAAATTAAAAATAATAAATACCTGTAATTTAATTAATGAAACTATAAAAAAGAATATTTTTTTCTAGGTTGTAACAATACATTATAGAAGTAGTTACGTACAAAATACTACTAATACTTTTTTTTTGAAAAAAGAGATTTTTTTATTTAGATAAGCGGATTGAATGTATAGTGTTGGCCTTGTCCAATACCTAGTTTCATTGGACTAATAGAATATTTTCGAAAATGTTTATTAATTTAGATTTATTTCTTTTTAAAATAAACCTATTCGATAATTATAATTTTTTTTTTTTTAATATTACATTAAAAAGATCACTTCTTTGGCATGGGTGTTCATATATTTAATTAGAGAGGGGTGCAAACTTAGATAAATTATTATATTTTTAAATATTTACCTACTACCGATTTTAGCAAAAACCCATTTTGCAGAGGTGGTGTATTCTTCAGAGGGTCATGTACTTCCTCTGACCCCCAATGGATTCCCATGATCTTTAAGACTGCGATTAATAGAAAAGAAAAATAAATTTACCGCGGAATAAAAATCGAGACTTTTGTTCTTTATAATGCCAGAAAAAGTATCTTTTGTTTTAAATTATTCATGTTGACATATTTATTTTTTACAACATAATATACTTATGTGAGCAAGTATATATACTTAAAAATTATATTGTTTAAATTTTTTACTTAACTCAGATATGCTGCAATAGGTACACAATTTTAAAACTTTTAACACCCTTCGTATAAGTTTTTCGATATAATAAAAATAAAATATTACGATATAAACATGAAAAATATACCGTTTAATGGTTATAAAGCCGCTGTTCCAGATCCCGAGAATTCAGTGTATTTTTAGAACACTTTGGTGTGAAAATTCCAAGTGTTGTAATGTTATATTATAAATAATTGAATTTTATCAATTAATATTTATATTAATTAATTAACTAAATTAAACATTATTATTACTCTGAGAGTATTATAGTGAAAAATTTGTCACTACTTAAGAAGAATATTTCTATATACTTATACTATATTATACATAATATATAGATAAAAATACCCGTCAAATTAAAAAGTTATTCTCTCGACAGTTTCGTGTTCTTGCACTTTTACATACAATTTATTTAGTGCAAATTTAAAAATAAACGCTACCTATATATCGATACGATTGTGTGTTGAATTTTACTGATATTGATAAAAAATTTTTTAATTATTACAATTATTATTTATAGTAAATTATCAACAATTGTATGCCTAAATTAAATTATAAAGTTTACATAATATATATATATATAATTGATTATAATAAGATTTAATGATACTCTGATAACTCAGATAAACAATAATGTTTCATATTACGATATCTCATTAGGTTTCAAATAAATAAGATTGAACTAGTCTATATAGTATACGGAGTGTTTACAATACACACGCTGTCCATAATATTACGATTTTTATAATTAATACAATAAATAATAATCAAGTGTTATCATATAAATATATATTTCACTCCATAATATATATATATATATATATATATATAGATATGAAATTACACCGTAATATTTAATTACAATTTATACTTAATGAATCCTTATAAAATACACGTGTTGAACATTTTTCGTAACGAACACGTGGTATAAACATATAAATATTTATTAAACTATATAATATTGTTTAATATTTTTACGTAGGTATAATATGCAATTGTGTAACATTTCAATAATATTTCGTTCGATAAATATTAACAGTATAATATAGGTACATATATATCTATTTAAAGTGACAACGATATTAAATAATAAAATATTAAAATAGCAACGTATTCACTAACATTATTATCGTTAACTCATTAAAATAAAAACAATTGTGTAGTTTGAAAAATATATCCCGTTCATATTATATGCTTATATCCAAAGGATCCAAAGTTGATTATAATATTATAAAATGTATGCGGTTAGATAGAATGAGGTATTACACGTACTAACGAATTAGGTATCAAATACGTAAATACGGTGGCTTCATTATAACCTATAATTTATTTGATAAATGGTTAGTACCCATAGGCGTGTCCAGAAATTCTTTGCAGGTCATTCACTAACCCTTATTACCCTTTACTAATTGTACGTGTAATATCTCGTACAATCTAATGAAAGGGCTCTATTGTTGTACGTTGAACAAAATCAAGAAATTTGAAAATTTTAAAAATTTAATCTGCAATATTTTTATCATGGTATTTGGTCAAAATATCCACGAACGAAGAAAACTTTAAAATTTCATATATTGTTTTTTTTTTTCGTAGCAAATCTCAGACCCCTTTTATGCGAAAAGGTTGAATATTGTCTTTAAGTATACACCTACTTGTATTTATAGATCCACCGCGAAAATTTAAAACGTTATAATAAACGAGGGAAATAATAAAATTAACGAATACGAAATACCTACATGTATGTCAATATTTTGCAAAATGTGATTTTTACAAAAATACATATATTACTTATATAAAGATGTGGGCCGAGTTACATATAGTAATACGGTCATTAGAGTATTAATATATAATATATAGCTAAGTATTTATTAAATTACCTATATTTAACGATATCTATCCTATAATATCGTATACACATTGTTAAATCACATAAATATATTAATTAAATTTCATTTATTAGTTGTCAAATTACTAATTATAATTAAATGTTTATCGATTAATCGTATAAATGGTTATATTGTACCAGCTATAATGTGAAAAGCGAAAAATTCAAATGCGTTCGAATTTTACTTCTTTATATACGTTAAATTGTGAGTGGAATGAAGAATCTCTATTGGAATTAATGTTATTATATTTATCCAGCCATTACCTGTAACGCCACATAATATATATTACAGTACATTAAATTTGAAAAAAATATGACGGCATACTTTAAGAATTCACAATTTTTTTATTCAGGAAGAAAATGAAAATATTTCGTGTTAAAATATAATATATAATAATATGTAATATGCACAATGTATTCTTTGTAATTATTTTATGACTGCATACAATTTATCTGTCATTATTATAAACATACAAAAGTATAAAATAATAATAATAATAGTCATACTTCATTAGCACACGGTATAATATTACGCGAATACGCGATATTCAAAGTCAAAGTTATTCAAATTATAAATTATACGACCGTACTTTCTATACAACTTATCTACGTCATCGTCCTTCGGTTCATCTTCTCGGTTGCGTTTCATTTCAAGCATTCTCCTGGAGTAAAATATTTCGATCTACAAGGTCGATGGCGAATTACTCTTCTAACCTATTTATAAGTGGCATTGTGCAAAAAAAAAAAAAAAAAAACGACTTCGACCTTTCTGAACAATAATGTTTTGCGAACATTTTGATGTCAGTTTATTACACTAGCTGTGCCTGCAGAAATAACCGCCAAAACGATTACCAAAACACTCGCATACGCATTATACCTAATATTTTATTGTAACAACAGATGTTAGAAAAATTCATACTATACATATATTTAACAATAGAGGTGGAATATTTATGATAATGTACAAAATGTTTAAAAATTAAATAGATATGCTACAAAAATATTAAAATTTGGCCAATAAATACGTGTGTTAAAATAAAATATAAAACGTATAAATATTATAAAATAAAATATATTTATTATGATAAAATTTTGAATTTGGCATATACAAAACGTTCGTGTAATCATAAAATATAAATAATAAATGGTTTTATTTCATATTTATAGATTCATAAGAGTACATAAGAAGGATCCCTTATTCAATTCCCTCAAATAATAATGTCCATGCTATTTATAGCAACTCTAAAAAAATGTCGTATTTTGATGTGATTATACAAAATGCTATATACTTATATAGTAGGTGTTTTGATTTTGACACGTGAATATCTGTCGTGTTTATAAATGTTATGTATTTTTTGTAACTCATTTTCGCCGATGAATACAACCGTTAGTGTAATTTTATCATAAAAGGCCTTGACGTTTTTCACGTCCTCCGACAATGATTGAATTAGATTTGAATTTAAAAAAAAAAAAGTGGTAACAAACAAAGAATCATTATTCGAAATATAAATTACTATCATTTTAACATTTTCATTTCGTTTATTACATCGAAATTAGTGAAAGTAAATACTTATAAGTTTCGCGGTATTTCCTGACAACAAAAACGGCAATAAACAGGAAAACATAAAACTAAAAATGTTTGTGTAGGTACTTACGCGGCATTTTAAATAAATAATACTAAAATGAGAATGATGATGTTTTTTTTTTCTATTTTGCATTATTTTGTAAAACACTCCATTATTGCGGGACGATTTATTTTATGTCATTTGCTCTGTGCATTTTATATGACAATAAGACTTTACGTTTTCCATTCGTCTTTCACGTTGCCCGACGTCAAATGATTGAATGGTGGACCTATTTTTTTTGGATTTAAAAAAATAAATATACAAAAATATATTTGTAGTGACTCCAATGTACAGTCTTTATCTACATTTTATGTTCTTACTGTTTATAATTTGTATTGTGTATTGTAATTTATTATTTATCAATATTAAGTTGCGATTTTCATGTTGTATCATATAATAAAATAAATAAATCATTTTGTTTTCAATATTTATACCATTCAAATTAATCAAAATGAAAACTCAAAACTTTGTCAAGAAATAAATACGTAATATACCGCAAAATTGCATTAATCTTATTTAATACATATGATTATTATATAGTAAATTAAATTTTAAATTCGAGTTTTGATTTAAGTATTTAATAACAGATTCGGCTCATGTAAGTGATAAAAATGTATACAGAATATTCAAATTAGCAAATATATATATACTATCTGAATTACCCGGCGTTGCCCGGATTAGATGGTTTTGTTTTAAATATTTTTTTAATCTTTATAAAAACTTTTCTGTATAGGTACAACATAGTAATCTTATGCAACTTCGTTTGTCTCAGTGTTTAGTACTTTACATAATATTCTATTTGCTCAATCCATTTTAATAAAATTAAAAAATATTTTTCATATATTTACAAATACCACAGAATTTGACATCAGCGGTACCTATTGGAACACCTCACCCAGATTTCTGCAGAAGGTCAATTATTCGTGATCTCATGATTTTTTAATTTTAAAAATATTGGGGAGAGATTGGGGGGGGGGGTTAAATTTTGGGGTCATATGTTATGATATGCGAAAAATCTTAAAACTATGAAAAAAAAAATGTTTGCAAAAAATAAAAAATAAATTTTCCTAGTACCTGATTGCAAGGCCATCTACCGGGTCTAAACCATCAAAGGACCTACTATAAATACTACTAATACGCACAAAAAATTTCATTACAATCGGTTAAGCCGTTTAGGAGGAGTTTGTATACTTATACACACGGACAGAAGAAATATATATAAAAGATATATACATTATTTATAATAATTACATTTTGTACTATTTTTTTCCCCTGCACTTAGAGAATAGTATAACGGTCTGTTAGTTAATTCTTAGATTAGCTTATGCATTTAAACATTTTTAAAGGTTCACAATATATGGGTTATTAGTGTCTATCATCATATTATAGCATAAAATGTAAATATAAAAAGTAGCGTGTACTTCGCTCGTCGGGTAGACACATATCGCTTACCTATCAGATAGGATATTGTTCTCTTGTTAGATGTATTCAATAAGTCGATTCTGAGGTGTACTTCAATATATAATATTGTAATAAGTAAAAATATAATTAAGAAAAAAAATAATAAGTAACCATGATAATTGTATTTGTTATTTTCCCTATATTTATAAATTATTTGAGTTAGAAAATATAGGTCTCAGAATCTAAAAATATTATAAAGGTAATGAAATAAAATTATTGTTTCAATAACTACCTATATTTAACATTGGAATTATATTATAAATCACCATTATCGCATAATATGTTAATAATATATGATATAAACATCATCTGTGTATAATAAATAGTAGTATATATTATATAGTGTACAGTTCGTTTAAAAACTCGGGATGTTTCAAAATAAATCCGATTCACCGACCTATAAGTTATTTAGTAAATGCTAAAACATAGAGACGTAAAATATTAACCACAATGACAAAATTTAATATTTAAACAATTATTAAAAAAATGTCTTTATCAACAATTGAACCTATACCACGCTGTCGCTATTCGATTAAAAATCATTTTTTATATACAATTTATTAGTGTTAAATTTTAATTATTATGTTTGTAAACCAACCGTGAAACTATTTCCATAAACGACAATAATTCTGTACACAAAAGCCTACGTTTGCTAATACGTACGAAAAGGTCGGATTTATTCTATGTATATTATTTACATATTTGTTTATTTATATACTGGCAGTTACCCGAACACACGTGTTAGTTAGTATCTACTTATAACAACATAATAATAGTAGCATAATTGTAATAATATTATACGGACAGTTATACAAACTATAAAGAAAAAGTAACGCATGAGGAAATATTTAGAACCTTTAAAAACTTTAATCATCCTAAAAATGTAATTATAGGACCTCATTGGTGAGATGCATAAGACGAATAAGAGGGGAATTTCAGAGATAGTTATAGAGAATGGAAAATGAAGGCGAAAAAGATCAGTATTGCTATTTTTTCACGCGGAAACCATGAAACAAATGTCAGCTAGCAAAGGTGGAGAATCTACAGAGTCATTCAACAAACTGGCGAGGAAATGGCTACCGGATAATCGTCTACTATCTGTAAGGCAAGGCTGATTGAGAATGTTACTAATAGATGTATATAGCCATGAGTAGGATAAGGAACTTTGAATACGAAGGAAGCATACCGTAAGGACTTACTTTGAACCCGTTCAATCATCATCGAGTCCCCAGAAGTATGAGGATCCTAAATAATAGGGCCATATTCTAATATGGGCCTGGAAAAGTCAGATAGACAGAAATCTTAAAGTCACGCGCAATACTTTGGACAAAGTGCCCTACAACCAATATTTTTAATGGACGTTAGATGACATAAATTATTAGATATACGGAAACCAAGATCAACCGCCGAATTAATCGTAGGTACGCGTGACAGTAGATCCATAAATTACACAATTAAAATTAGATATGATAAGATTTTGTGCAAACGTTATAGTCTGACACTTGGAGTTCACTTAAGTTTCATGTTAAGTTCTTCACCCCAGATGACTAAGCAATTGAAATCCGCTTGTAGCAACTCACAATCAGAAATTGATTCACATAAACAATTTCAAATCGTCCACAAATATAAGTAATTTAGCACGTAATAAAATAGAAGGCGCTCTATTAATTTATATAAAAAAGAGAATTGGTCACAAAATGGCTTAGGTATAGATAATATAGACTTGGTACCATGCAACTATACCCAAGGTACCCTATTAGTCAAATAAAAATAAAACCAAGTGAGCAGAGGATCACCAAACCCAGATTTATTCTAACGATCCGAGTGTAACTATAAGTATTCCACAGGATCAATTGCCTCGGTGAAATCAGAATAAATCTACGCATGTATGTATATATATATAAAGATAAAAGGAGAAAGATAAAATTTATTATAATATTGATGGCCAAATCTTTATGATATTAAACGCTGAATATAGCTTGGTATATGGATAGAATAATACGTATTATATAATCGAAATCGAAAAAAATCTCCGTCAACACCGTGTGCATCAGTTTCCACAATAATATAAATACTGCAGACTGGTATTTTAGACTAAAACCAAAAAATATCAATACTAATTATTTAACACTAAATTATATATATATATATATATATATATATATGTACTACCTTTAAATACCTATAATTATTGAAACCTTTTTTCATTTATATTAACACATCATATTCACAATAATAGTTTACTTGGCGTAATAATTGGAAATAATTTATTTCAGTATTAGTAGTATTACCACAGAATAAACTTTATACTTATACCTATATTATATAGAATTCTATTACCTGCAGGAGTTAAAAATTAAATTTGAACACATAATATATGTGTTATACCAATAGAGAACTTTCATATTTAGAGTACAACTTGTTTTAGTATTTTCTGGACTCTGTTACTAGTTACTTTGGTAACTAGTCGGTTGGTCTCCCGAGATGAAAAAATTATTCTCAGAATCATCTCCTGAGAGATAAGTAATCATAATTATAACTGTTGGATATCTAATAAAAATGCAAAGAAGCGTGTAGGTGTATTAAATCAGAAATAAAAAAAATACGGGAATGTCTATTTTACACTTGAAAAAATTGAAAAAAATCGGGGAAAAACTTTTTTTTCCCTCTAGAATACTTATATGGATTCCAGAGAAAACAATAATGAAATTTTAAATCACATTTTCCTGAAATTGCCTTTTTTTCTGAAAAATAAAAAAATAATTTTGGTATTTCTATATTTATTTTTATTATACTTTTTTTTAGTTTTTCAATGTATAATTTTTTCTGAAAGTTTAGATAAATATATGTTTTAGGCTATATGGTATATATTGTTTTAATATTTAATTTTGATTCTGAGCAAAGCGAGGGATGTATTGGCTTTAAAATGATAGTTTTTTTTTATGTGTGTACTAATTTTACTCTGAGGATTGCTTCTATATAGGTATATACGTTTACTAATTTATTTGATTTTACTAATAGATTATAATTGTAAAAAAAGCCTACTGAAAACTATGTAAAAACATTTTATTTAAAAACAATTATGATTATTTCTTCATAATACCGTAATTCTTAATAAAGTGTATTTATATACACAGTTAACATAAACATTTATAAATCTTTATAAATCTTTATAATAATTTTATATTTTGAGATATTTAAGTCATAAAAGTATTAATTTTAGGTCTTAAGACCTCGAAATGTAATCTTAAATCAATCGTACATTATTCAATGTATATGAAAAACATTTTGAAAAGTATTTTTTTGTCATTTATTATGTGTATTATTTTATAAAACTGACAATCAAATAGATACATGCACAATTTAGTGTAGTTATACCTAATATTTAATTTTTTTTAGGGAATTCTATTTAAAAATTGAGTTTATACAAAACATGTATTTTTGTTACCATATAAACGTGATATATTTTTCACATTGTTTTTCCCATTTTGGGACTATTTATGGATATTGCGTACCTATTTTGAGTAATTTTAGATTTTATGATCTCAAAATTGAATAAATCGTATTGTTATTCTTAGTATATTTAGAGTTCATTCTCACAATGGGTTATACAAAATATAATATATAACTCAATGTAATAGATAATAATAATACTGGTCTTTGCTTAGTATTATTTTATAATTCAATACATCCAATTAAATTATTTTATACATCGAGCGAAGTGCTTCTAATCTCTATACTGACTGGTTTTTTATTGTTAAGGATAATTTTAATAAAGTTTGACAAATAATTTTTTGTTTGGATGTATACGTTGACACATTATTAATTATGAATTAAATATCAGAATATATTAATATATAATTGAAATGTTTAATTTTTTTTTTTAGGTAAGTTCAATGAAAACTAAATCGTTCAATAATATAGCATACCTATGTAAGTACTATAATATATATAATAATAATTTTAAGAACTTTTTATTTTACACATCAACTATATTATTTGGGTAATAAAACTATTTAGGAAACAAACGTGTGTTTTAATAGGTAATATTAGACTAGATAATAACTAAACAAAAATGACAAAACACAAATTATAATTTTAACTTATAGTATAGTTTTCATTTTTAAATTAAATAAAAATTTTTTTTACCATTAATTATAGTTTTGTTACGACATATGAGACCAATAATTTGTTTAAAATGATCAAAATATATATATATATATATATTATGATAAAAAAAACAAATATAATAGGTCTAGTTTAAATTATATAATTAAGGCTAATTATTTATATAACGTACATTTTAATCTCTACAATCCACAAATAAATTATAGTTTTTTTTTAGAACGATATAATCTAGATTATAATATTCCTATTGCTACTATATAAATGATGAATAGTATATGAATGGAATTGGGTTTTGCGAAAATATGATTTGATTTTTTCAGGGCTTAAAATCGCTTCCGAAAATAGAATTAAGCAGAAACATTTTGAGAGCCGGTAACCGGTATTAAGTGGTTTTTTAAATACATAGATATCGATAAACGGTTTTTTGAATATTTAAAAAATAAGTGGTTACCACTTTTCGGTTAAAACCCGCTTCCTAATTTCTAGAGCCTAAGACCGCTTCCTACATTTTATAACCGGTTTTAAGCCGCTTCCAACTTTTTTTAAAATAGTTAATTAAAATTTAAATAGGCTTTTGACAAACATTTATAATATTTATGACTATTCGTCGTCCAAATTTTTGTACTCTGCTTTCCGATCCCTGAATATTTGTTACCTACATTATTAAAATTATTTAGAAAATATGTCTTTTAACCAGTATACCTCGTATAATCCATATACTTTGTACATACCTGACCTATATAATATGTCCATGGTTTAAAAAATCGCCAATAAGTCGATCAATATACTTCACGTTTAGTACACAGAATACCATAATATGACAATTGGCATGTAGAAAACACGTTTTAAAATATACAGGTTAACTATCGCCAGCCTTCCGGGTGGTCATAAAGTGTTACGGGCGCTAGTTCATAATTTTGAAACACGGATAAAGCGTTAGTAGCAGATAGTGCTACATTTTGTTATTCTGTTGTTCACAATTTACAAGTAGTGGTAGGAAAAAAATTGTTGAACATTGGTTTTTTTGATTCATTGTAGTAAAACAACGATTTTATTTATTTATTACTTAAAACAGAGATAATTTTATATATTTTTACTGAATCAAAAAAAATTCAACAGACTAAATTCAAATATATACCTACCTATAATGTCTGTAAGTAGGGCTTAAAGTGGGAAAAATTTCCAGGGAGGATTAATGTCCCTATATAATTTTAAGCGTTCCATATATAATTATATGTACCTATAAACAGATTCTATAGTGATAATTTAAGCATGATCACCTCACTTTTAACTACAAATAATGAACAAATTTTTAATTTATTTCATGTGAAATTTATAGCATTGATAGTACTACATTTTTATGAAATTAATAATTTTTTATAAAAATTCAATATTTTTAAAGAGAATATTTGTTTTCATAATATAAAGTTATATTATAACTTTTTTAAATTGACATTTAAAAAAACTAAAATAATCACCCAGATAAAAATTAATTATTTCATAAAAATGTAGTATTATTAATGCTTTAAATTGTACAAAAAAAGAAAAAAATTTTAATTTATGCATTGAACACTTAAATGTGCGATGAGCATGCTCAAAAAATGACGATGCGTATATATAAAATATATTAATCATTTCAGCCGGTGAAATATTCTGATTTTTGCACTACACATTTAATCCATTTTTTGTTTGAATGACCTTTTTTATTTTTCTCGTTAATATTATAATATGTAGAAACACAGAATTGGCAATTTGATGAACACATTTGCTAATTTCCATCTACACATTAATCATTTTGTACTGCACAGTGTCTCATACTACAGTACACAATTTTAGGGGATGGCTCAATTTTACGTTATTTTAAAATAAAACAATTATTAGTAATGAATAGGAAGGTAATTTGTATTTTCTGTAGTATATATGCTTTATTTAACATTAAATAATAGAAATTCATAAAAATGTAACATTAATTAAAAACAAACATTACACATACTGTATTACAAAGTAAAATGAGTTATAACTTGATATAAGGTAATAAGGTTAGGTAGAAACAAAAATGTATTTTTTTTATACACTTATTCCCTATAACATTACATAAATAACTAAAACAAAAAAAAAAAAAACAAAATTAACAAACATAATAATAAAAATAATAAAATTAGTTTCTGAATTATATTGATTAATATTTGGTTATAATTTTAGCGTACCTATTACAGAGAAATTGTTAAAGAGGACGCTTGTAACCACCGTCAGAGGTAAAGGGACTGAGCCCCCTACGTCCGTCCCACTAAAATCCCTGTGCGTAAGCTACATAAATATTTTCTGACAGAAACTCATAGCTTTATTATTATTATTATTATTATTGTATAGCTTTATTTATTAGCTTTATCATAGCTTTATTATTACTACAACCTTATATTATAAGTTAAAAGTACATAGTTTTGAATAATCTAATCTAATAATAATACAATATTCGTCTACCTAGAATCAGAAAGTATGAATCAAATGCAAGATGATATTCAAGAAAGAAAGTAACTCATTTTTTCAAATTGAATATAAGTTTATATTAAATTGGTTCTACTATTCTGGGTATTTAAAAATTTAGTTTCAAGTCTAATAAAGACTAAAAAGTTCTTTATTTAGAGATGAAATATTCAATGTACTCAATATAAATAATACACCCAACTTTTCAAAAATTAACATAAATGAATTATTAATAAAATATAATATATATAATATGCATTTTTATATAATTAAACAAATTATTTATGATAATTAAACATACTACAAACATATTTTATTTGTTCTTAATTCTTATTGTACATACGTGTATATTAATATTAATACGTATACGGTTAGGTTATATAAATTATTAAATATACCTAAATAATAGTATATAATTATATTTTAAACATTGATAATATTCTGTATATAAGGAGGGAAACGAAAGAATTCCGAGCCCTAACTACTACTAACGCTTTATAGACGTGTTGAAAATATATACTAAGCCGTAACACTTTTGGACTGCGTCAACCCCATACAATTGAGATAGGCGATATTTAACCTGTATATTTTAAACCATGGTAGAAACAATAACATTGATAACTATTTTTAAAATTTTTGTTATCTTGAATTTCATTGTATTACACCAGCTGATATCAACAGTGTCATTAGAGACGACTGACGACCCAAGAGCATATTATAATATATAAATATTATATTATAGGTATTATATGTATAAATGTACCTAGTACCTACTATAAAATATACCCATAATAATTAAATGTTATATTATAATTATTTATAATACAATAATGGGTGTTTTAAAATAAATGTTAAATTGTTATAAATAAAAATACTGAATAAAAATGATAAAGACATGATAAACAAAACAAATAATATTAATAATATAAAAATGATTTTTTTGTGAAAAAGGTTAACAGTTTATTTTCGGTTACCTGTTACAGATGACCGCTTCTTAGATTTAAAAAAAAAACCGGGAAGCGATTTTCGGTTGTTAAAAAAGGGGTTTTTAATCGGTTTTCGAGAAAAACCGGTTACCGGTTATAAGCCCTAGTTTTTTTCTATCGTAATTTATTTTGAAATTATTAAAAAAAAAATAATAATAATTTAATTTTGAATATATTAATGTCGATATATTATTATTATTATTACTTGAACCAAATCTCTCAATGACTATTTTGGAAAAATGTTATCTACACAATGAGAAATAAATGAAATGCGAGTACGTGACTTCACGTCACAATATAAAATATATGACAACAAAAATATATATATTATTTTTATGTATGTGTAATTCGAGAACCGTGTTGTAATATTCAATGGTCCGATGAAAAGATTATTTAGTGAGACCCAACACGTTTTTTTTTAATAGGTACAAATCCAATAGCAAAATGGTTTTTTGAGTAGCTTATTGAAGTGAAAAAATTATTTTTGAGTCTCAGAAAATACTAATTGTAAGATTTTAAATTAAGAATATGTTAAGATATTGACAGTGTAATTGATATTACAACAATATAAAATAGGGACTTACATATAAAGTGTTATTTTTTGTAAAATATTATTCAAATTTTAATTTATAATATTGTTTTTGTATCAAATACTTTTTTCAATTAATGATAGCCAGTGGTTAGAAATCACTATAATTAATAGAATGCCATATTATTTATTGCTACGGATACATTAAAAAAAAAAGATTACTAACAATCGTTGGTATAACACTCGTTTGTATTGCGATTTATAAAAAATAAAGCAAGACATTTCTGCACTTTTTTAAATTTATTTTTTTAAAAAAAAACCATTTCACCCCGGTAAAAGTAGCAATATGTATAATTATATACCAGGAAAATATAAATAAATATCAGTATTTTATTAAAATAAAATTGCAATGAAACAATTGACAATATATTTTTAATTAAGAATGAAATGAAAATATATAAAATATGGAAGATCCGAAGAATGCAAATGGATTCTAAAAAATATAGAAAATTTGAGTGTAATAATGTATATTTTGTACTATTACAGCTTATATGTAGTATATATATATATATATTATTTATTACTAAATAACATACATACATGTAGTTTTAGTTGTTCATTTTGCATAAAAGTTCATCAATATTTATAAATTTTATATATATTTTTTTAAATTTACAAACGTCCAAGTGGGCAATAACTTAAATTAATTGCAATAAATGTACCTATACCTATACATAATATTATATAGTAAATTAGTGATAACTGAAATAATAATAAATATTGCTATATGTGTTGCGCATAGCATAATCATGAGATGTGGGATATTTTTCCACGCAGTTTCTAAAATTTTTTTTAAACTTAATTTGATAAAAATACAAAACGTTTAAATTAAATTAATATTCAATGATAATCAATTATTTTTTTTAGTAAAAATAAAAGATAAAATAAAATCAATTTAAATAATTAGAACATTTTTGAAAAATTTATTTCATTATGATTCATAGAGTTGATTTACCGACGAACTCGAACGAAACAAGATTATCAAAAAAAAAAAAAAAAAAATCAACTATATTTCGAGAACATCATTCAATAATTAAATTATTTCGAACCAGTTCATGAGTTATATAGTTCATATTTTAAATGAACTTTCCGAGGTCTGCAAATAACCTTTAGTGTATATGATGGTGATGGACATCTATTACAATTTGGTATACATGCAAAACCGTGCATTACAATATAGTGTGTACGCATAAATTTAAGCATAGTGTTTAGTGAAAATCATAACAGTGGTTAATTCATGCTAAGATCGATCCCAACACAAACGTACAGGATGCTACAAAAGACAGTGCATTGTCGTATAGGTATACAAATATTGTACGTGCAAAAATTAATTTTAAAACAGTGCCAGTGTTCACAATATTACGGTGCAACAACTTTTCAACGGGTAGTCGCAGTTATTCAATCACGTACTGCAGGTGAACGTTTTTCATGTGTATTACATATTTTATGTATATATTATATAATAATTTATTTTTCAGTTAAAAATTATTAAGTATTTTAAATTTCATTTACTAATACATTATATTCCGATGATCCTAAATGAGCAGTTGACTGCACCAATTATGACTTACATACGTTTCCCATATTAGTGAACCAAAAGTGACCAAATAATATTAATAATAATAATAATAATAATGAAACTAATATAAGTCATAGTAATTATTACTCCACGTAATGTTTGTATACACAATATAATTTGGCTATAACTTATAGTGAAATTTGTATACAGCGGTAAAATTTAAAATTGCAGCTATAGTCCATATGTATCTGTCGGTTTGGCCGTTAAAGATTTCCGAAGAATAACTGTAAACCTCTGGAGAATAATCATTATTGATCACCGCGGTGAATGATTGCAAAATATTATGTGGTACGGTGTACTATAACTGATCGTTTCGGCTACCTAATACTGATCAAATACTTAAATAAGTTTAAATCCCTCGAAAAAATAAAACCAACTCTACTTTACTGAGTTAATTTTTTTTTTTTTATCACTAATACTACTTATTCATATTACAAAAATATTTGGTACCTACTTAATAATAATAACAATGTTATAAAAATTATAATTCTTGGCTATTAAATTTCATATTTCCAAAGGAAACTATTTTAAATAGTTTTATATGACCGAACCCGCAACAGATGACCAAACCGATAAAAAATATATATGGTATCCTTTTAAAATTGATACTGAATAAAATAACAAAATTCCAATAATAAAACAGTCCCTACTGTATAATGGATCAATTTTTCAGTAATTTTTTCAAAGTTTCAAATCACAACCGTAAATATATTTTAGCTTTTATAAATAGTATATACCTATACCTATATCACAGTTCACCACTTATTTAGGAAAAGTAATGAGTTTCAATAATATTCTTTACTACCTATATATATATTTTAGTCACTATTCGTTTATATATTATTTTTTTTCATATGAATTTATTATAATCCTAGTGATTTTATAGGTACATTCATACCATTTCAAAAGAATATTTGATATTTCGTAAGTTATTTTTTAAACATCCGTTGAACTCGATAGGCATATAATTTTAAGTTTCAAATCGATTTCAGTATACATATAGTCCCTTATAGTAATATAAACTTTTTACTTAAATATTATCTTACCTTAACTGCAAAAAAATGATAGTAAAGTTACGAAAATTATTTTATCCTTTGAGACACTTTTTGACTGACACTAACATGATTTTCTTTAAACTCAAAGCTGTTATATAAATATAATTCAATTACATCAACATTTTACTCGGATAAAAAGCAATTTTTAATACCGTCATTGCAAACCTCTGATCTTTTTATAAAAATACAAAAATTATAATAATATACAATTATTTAAATTTCAAATAATTGAATATTTAATCGAATAATTTTATTGCGAATTAATTACTATCGTTTAATTCAATTTTAAATCTTTTTTGACAGATGGTATAATATTCCGAGATGATAATTTCTTCTAATAGTATATTATTATAATACGATTTTAATATTTTTTTCATTCGCTTACAACATACTTGTCAATTGAACAATTCTGTGATTTATAAATATCATTATAATACTATAGGTTAGAGAAAATAATTAATTTCAAACAAATTATAAAACTTTTAATCGATTTATATATTATTAATTATAAGTCTTAACAAAATAAATAAATCATAAAAATCACTTATTATAATATATATTATATAGGTACCTATAGTTTTTTTTAAATTTACTTTTTGCAACATACGGGCCATTATATTATTCAGAACTAATTGATTTTGTGTCGTTATATATAAATACAAACGTTTAGAAAAATGAAAATGTAATTTCATTGTAAAATGACTGTCAATAGTTTAAACAAATATAATTTAATCATTAACTGTCAATGCTATAACTGCTTTTTAGTGACATATTCCCGTGGGAATAATCCAATTTAAACGAAAAAACGAAATATGATGATAATTTAAGATAATTCCAACTCATCCATATAATTCCGTTTTTAAAAGTCACGAAATGTTAACGCAAATACGGTATAACGATGCTAATATGCAAAATAACGTTAAAAACCTAATTTAATTTGGATTACTTGATGATTACGGAATTCGGGTATCGGGTATATACTATATTAAAATAAAAATTTGCCGAAATATTTAGTTCAAAAATGATATAAACAGTTCTCACGTTTAATATTTGTGCTCAAATAATTTTCCAATGATTTATAAATATAAAATTTAGATATTTAAAATTGATATAAACTATAAAAAATATAGCTCTATATTACAATACATACACTGTACAATTATGTTTCTATAATAAATCTTTGAGTAATTATAGGCCGGTATAATATGTATTAAAATAAATTTTAATTTGTTTTTATGATATTTTTTTATCAAATGCATTTTTTAATTTTTTATATAATAAATTATCATATTTTGTTTTTCATAGTTATCATAACTGATTTGACATTTGTATTATGTAGGTATTAAATTATGCTTATTTCAAAACGTATAGGTACACAACTATTCATAGAAAAATTATAAAAAGTTTCACACATTGAGTGCTCGACCAAACTCAAAATTATTTAAATTAAATAATTAATAGTATAAAATCAAATCATATATAATCTATTACATTTTTTTGTCGTGAAAAAATAATTATAACTATATACCTCCTACTTATTATTTAACTAATATACGTTATTAGAAATTCAATTAGTCTATACAATTTATCAATGATAAATTCAATATTTATTACAATTACTATACCATATATACAGTGAATTATTTTGATTTTACAACGTATTTTTCAACGGAAATATGATTTGGAAAACGATAAAACACAAATTATTTTGGTACCTACATAAAATATTATACCTAAATAATACAAATAAATTACACTGATACTTTCAGGATATATAATAAATATACGTTGTATATATTGTCAATAAATATGATTTATTTTACGTAGGCTTAAGGCAAGGAATGTTTCGTTTTATAATCACTGATTTTGGTTCTGCGAGTTTGTAATTGAAATAACTAATTATTGTGAAATTTTTATTATATTAATATATTTTGTCTAACGAATAATATAATATAGTATATTAGTATTATATTATGAATATTTCGAGTTATTTTTAAATATAAATTATTTAAATCAAAAATGAGATTTAATATTATTTCGTCTCATCTACGGCATGTTTATTAAATTAGTAGGTTACCATTATTATAGTCAATTTAGAATATATTTTGATTTAGCCTGATATAAATTGTGTCAATATAATGTAAATTACTTTTATATAGGTCCCAAATAATGTTAGTGAATCGCCGTGTTTGTGAATTGAATATTAAACGAAACAGTGCGAAAAATCCTCAATGTTAGAAGATAAGACTCTCCATAGAAAGAAATGTTAACCTTAAAATATATATAAAATTTATTTTTTTTATTATACCTAATATCGCGGGCTGAGAGTAAAAAGATTCTTTCTCGGTATTTTAAAATTGTTCTGGAGAGTAAATTTAAATTCCTATCATACATACTTTAATATTTCGAAACGTTTTGATTCACTTTAACTCATTGAATAATAATTTTAATTAGTTCATTTTGGTGCAAAAAATATAGTCCATACAACAATTAATAATACGAGAAAAAAAATTTATTTTTCTAAAATTACTGAGCCTTTTTACTCTGAGCTCGCGATATATCTTCTGGTATAAAATTATATAAGCAAACTATAATTTCGGTCCCTGTAAGGAACATGAAATATCAAAATGTTTTAACATTAAAATTGATATTAAAAATTACACGAGCACAAACAAAAACTATTATTACAACGTGTATGTATACTTCTACACACATATACTTTATTAAATAGCATTTACTGATAAACAAAACATATATTTTCGTCAAATTATTTAGATTCAGACTTTTGATTATACATGCAGAATTTAAAAACTCATTTAGAAAACAAATTTAGCTGTCTACTTCAGATATTTTATTATTTTAAATATTATTAATATAATCGAATTTCGTTAATCGGTACTGTATAGTTTATATTGAATAATTAGTAATTTAATACTCTTTTTATAAATGATTTGCCTATATATATTCTAATAGAGTATCAAAATTGTATGGATGTGCACACCAAATCCATTTCTTCAGTAATTAAATTAATTATTGATATCAGGTAATCAAGTACATATTACTATAATAATAACAAAAATAATAAATTAACGGTAAACGTTATCACTTATCAGAAAACCGACTCTTGCTTATTTCAACATCTGCATTTTGAATTATTGAGTTTATAAATCAAATCTAAACATAAACCTTGTATCGTCCGAGAAAGTCTGCTCGGCACGTCTTTCTATGCTATTTTATATATTCAATTATAATAATACAAATACCGGATACGAAGGATCAACCGTGATAAATGGTTGGACATTTCTTTTGAAAAGTTTAGGAATTATATCTTGTACAACAGCTGTTGAAGTCGAAATAAAACACTGTAACAATTTACGTCGGCAAGAGAGTGAAAACTTAAATCAAAGTTTATACATTTTACTCAAATATCACAATTTTATTATAATGTCGGGTCTGCAAATAAACCAGAACTCTTAACCGACACAATATAATATATATATATAATGTATATTTAGATAATATGTATTTTGATTTAAATTTGGGTAACTGTGTAGGTCTTTAAACTTTTTTAAAATCTTTACTTAATTTAAAAATATACGTTGAAATTTAGATTTTATGTATCGTTATTTATTTTATTCTGTTGAATACGCAAAAAAATGTAACACAATATTATTTTAAATATATTTTATATTAATTATGATTTTATAATTATGTGTTAAAGAACTTAAATGTCAATATCTAAAACTCTACACACACACATTTACTTATATGAACTAGATAGGTTATATTATTTTAAAACACTGTCTTTCAAAAATTTTTCGAAAATGTTAAAACTTAGTTCACATTTTACTTGTAAATCCCAAAAATAAATCCAAGTTTATGAAACATTTTTTTTTTTTTTAATATTGACTTAAATTTTTTTTTTTTTGTTATGATTTCGACGGCTTTAATTTTGTTTTTGAATAATAATATTTTTCTATCGGTTTTGATTTAATGTCAAATTTCTCATGTTATCGTCTGGTTTTAAGTCTTAACAAAAACTAAAACAAATTCTCCATATACTCGTATATTAATTGACACTATACACGTATAGATAAATAACTATGTAAATTATACTATATGAAAATGTCCTATATATTTAATACACACCTATATCAGAGATGGTTAAAAGTAGTTCAAACTTATCTTTAAGTATAAACGAATGAAGACGGAATGAACAATTAATGATATACCCAATGATGTACCCCGCATTCCTTAAAGTATACAGTATTTTATGTTCTGGATCAACTCTCGGTCAAACCCGAAAATTACACTTATAATTTTACAACCGATATAATGTCACATATGTGTGATGTGTATATTACTGTACACTGTACACATGCTATAAACACTGCACTCGTGGGAATGATAACATATATCGTAAAACAATTATTTAATTTTAATTAGTTAAATCTTGACGTTTCAAAATATGTTGGTGGTCGATTCATACAGTTGTTTATAGCAATAAATAGTATAACATATTTTTCATATTACGAATTACATTAAAAACAACACTCATATAATGTACAGATTATGTAAAATCGAATTAATGATAAAATCGTGTAGTAAGTATCTAAACTAACGTCTAAAAAATAAAGTATATCAATGTTTGGATAACTGATACCAATTTACAATAGAGATAGCAATATTAATATAATATCATGTAGATACCCATTTTAATAAAACTAAATACAATTAATGAAAATGCAATCATTATACGTAAATTTATTAATTTTTTTTTAATCTATAATACCTATTATATTGTTTATTGATTATTTATCTATATATCATATTGATTGTATTTAATTATTTCGATTTTGCAATATATACCTATATATAATCGTATTACGTGTACCTATAATATATTGTAATTGAAATGTAATAAAAAAAAACCGACTGGAATCGTTCATACAGCAAAAAAAATATATATATAATTTTTAATTTATTGACAAGCCTTCACAAATCATGTTAAAAAAAAAAAATAAAGAAAAAAGGAAATTCGTCCCCAATCAGATGGAATATTTAGAAAAACTGGATATCTATTTTATTATTTTTAAAAAATATCGATTCTTAAGTACAACGTAATCGAAATTTCTATATATATAATATACCTGTATATTTTCTTTTTGTCCACAAAAAAATATTGTTTTATATCGTTTTACGAAACGCGTGCACCATTGTGCAGTGATTGATGACACGCGGAGCTGTCTCTCTGCAAGGACCTACGGGGGTGACACGGGCGTGTAACGGCATCGCGTGTGCCTCGAAATCGCACGGTCGGCCAAACGAGGAGGTGAACGCGCGTCGTAATTGTATATTTTTCTTCTAAATTTTCCCCTTTTTATTTTCGTCATAAAAATGTCGTCTAACGAGACTCGGTGACGTCGTCGAGAACACGCCGCCGCCGGGCAAAGTAACCGGAGCGGAAGGGGGGGCGGTAGGGTTGCGTTCGGAAAGTTAATGGACGCGTTCGGTAGAGAGCTACAATAAAGGCCGTTAACAACACACCGCGGCGACTGTGACGTCGAGTATAACCCGAAAAGGTTGATAATGGACCGCCGCTTCCCTCGTTCTTTGCCCGCAATCGGGACAACCGCAATTTAATTATATATATATATATATATACTCGTATTTATGTGCATAATGGGTACCTCGCCGTGCTACGTTTAAACTGTGCGGCTATAATCTTATACATGTAAAATGCTAACTTTTTTTTACCCGTTTCTTCCATGAGAAAAACCTCTTATCGAAATTTAATTCCCCGGTCCGTTTTTGCCGCCGTTCGAAGTGCGTTTTTACTGTAACTTTTCCGGTCGTTTTGTAATTTTTACGCCTTTCGTTCCTCTGCGTTTTCGCCTTTTCTCCGAGCTTTCGACGCCGGGAAGAAAAAATGCAATTCCCATCTGGCTGATTTCCGTTATCACTCGACGTTGTCCCGCGTCGTCGTATTATCGCCCCGAGCTTTTCCGAAATTGGCTTTAGCGACCTTCGTACGCCTTTTTCGACTCCGCGGACTTCGGGTTCGTGTTTCTCGGACGTTTTAACGCCCGACTGAACGTTCCTTTGTCTACTATTTGTCTCCGATCGACCGGGACGTTTGTCTAAAATATTCGTATATAATACTATCTGTTGATATACGTAATAACGGTGTCGTCCGTTATCGGAATAGTTTAAATCCGAGACAGTTCGAACGCTTTATCATCGATTTTGTAGCTTGATGGAAACAGAGCGTAGCGAGGTACGAGTTCTCATAAAAATCCGAGAATAGTAAGTTCGATCAATTTTCGGATCACATATTTTGTCAACAGTTTACGTTTTATGAGTGAACGACCATGTTCTATAGAAAGCAAACGTCAGTGTCCACCGTAAGCGTAATATTTTTAAAATATTTTTTTTTTTTTTTTTTATAAAAACGATTGCACTTACAAGGAGTTGCACCCGGCAGGTACTGCACTTAAGCTAGTATAATAATAATAATAATAATTATAATATAGGTTACTTTATAGAAGTACAGGTACATATTCATTATAACATAGTCTAAATGCGTTTGTTTTTGTCCGAGAATAATGTTATACATATATTATAGTATATACGCGCCGGACGTATATTATATAGCACGCGAACGGCATACAATAATGGTCGGAAATTATTGTTTCGATATAATATTATACTATATATAGACACTGACGAGAGAGACGTTTGCAGTATCCTCCGAAACCACTACCCATATTATACATACATATATATATATAGTTTTCACCGCGACATAATTGTTACACGCGCACCTTTGAAGTGTCCTTTTGTCGTAAGCCCTTTGAGCCCCGACGATTTATTTGTAAGTGTACGCACGTCTCGAAATTACATTATTATAATAGAATATTACCGGTTCAAAGGAACCGACCACCGATGTTGTATACGACATATTATAATATGATACCGGTCGAATTCGTTTTAAATAAACGTCACGTTGTATACATATACTGCAGCGGTATTCGAGAGGTCGAAAATATCATTTCGTTTTTCATAAACTTTAACGTTTCCACAATATATGTGAGCTCAGGTTATTATATTATATACAGTGTACACACAATGTGCAGACCATACTTTCATTAATACTATACTATTGTACGATTATACTATTTTAGACGTGACCATACCTTATCCACGCAGTGGCAGCGTATATATATATAATGACCCGCCTTAAACAGTGACGCCAAAGTCAAAAATAATGTGTATGGCGAAATACACCTAATGACTATCCACCCACCCACCAACCCAATGACGGCTTTAGGTGTGGCAGGGGACTATCCCCCCCCCCAAATTCCTAAAATTATTTCATTTTTTTTTTGTATAATATACATTAATTTTACAATCATCACACTAAAGTACTTAGTAGTTAATAGTGAGCAAACAATAAGCAAAAAAAAAGGTTCTCAACTCAATTTTGCTTCCCCCCCCCGCAAAAAAAAAAAAATTGTATGCTAAAGCCGCCACTGCCCGAGCTATACCACATTTTAAAATTTTACAAATTAGTAGATGAGCGAAAAAAAAAACATTCGCCCAATTTTTTCCCAAAAATATAGTATACTCATATAGTAGTTAACTGATACCAAAAAAAATTCATTTTAGGTATCTATAGGTATATATTATGAACATTTCATTTTATTATTAACATTGAGTATATATAGAAGAATAACAAACAAGTTCACTGCCTTATCATGGTTCATGAATTATTATTAAAATTAAATAAAAATTTATTACAATATATATATTAAAATATTATGTTATTTTATAAAAAAAAAAAAAAAATAAAAAATGCTACCTAGCTATTTAATTAATAAACTAAAAATGTAGTTAAAACACTACTTTTTTTTTGCAAACAATGAGACTACATTATCAGCATAATAATAAAACTAACTACATACATTAGTAGAATATGAAAAAATTGTAATCAGTTAAAATATTATAATTATACAGTTCATCATGTGACAATATTCTATAAATAAACTTTTATCAATATTCGATGATCAAGACAGATTATTACATAATATCACGGAATAATACAGAAGTGATACTTTTTAGCGGCTTGCGATGTCCATGTCAGCAGCCTGCTGTTCGAGTAATTTTTGTGACCACGGTATAGCTATTGGTCTACCGTAGTAGATAACCGTGCTATTGGTATATCATAGCCCGATGGGCATCCATACTACCTTAGTCCGTGGTAAAATTAAAATTATTTGTTACCACTTATCATATTATTACCTTTCACTATAATATATTCAGAAGGACCCTACCCCTAATCAAATTGAATATGTATATAGCGGCCGCCATACACGAACATGGACTTCGGTGCCACTGGAGGGCCATTTTATTTTGATTAGGTTCGTAATCTATACCGATACTGAATATTATTAGAACCTTTAGTATTTATAAGAATTTATAAATTGAAAAATTAATATTTTGTTAACATAATATAAACTAGTGGGTGGAGCAATCTACAAAATTCTAGTGCCGCCGCTTGTCTAAAGTATACATTTTTTGGCGGCTGATCAATGCAGCTTTTGCAAAATAGCAGTGGCAGTATACACGCAGACTTTGATGCTACTGTAGTCACGTTTATGATTTTAATCCATTACTCATTACTTATTATTCGTATACTCTTTTCCTAGACATGTAAGTATAGGTACTTTTACGAATAAGATTTACACATTTTAGTGTAAAGTATTAAATGCTACATACAATATTTGACTGAAAATAATATTGTCAGTCAAATAATATTTAAAATGATTTGGAGGAGAGCTACACTTTAGATACTTCTTTTCAATATTACAAATAATAGAAGTCCAGGTGATTCGTTTAGACCTTTAACTTTCAGATGGTTATCATGTAGGTATATTTATTTGATGTGTATTTCCCCATGGGCTTATATTTTATTATACAGATATCTTTTGATCGAAATCCAAACCGCTTATATACATATATTTTAAATTAAGTGAATTGTGGGTTTTGCAAGATATTTCTACCAGAGGTTTGAATTAATTCTGAGACATAGGTATGCACTTCTTTTTAATCTTAACGTAACTTTACAATAAGTCAAATACGTAAATACAAGTTTGAAGTAAAAATATATTAGGTAGGTACGTAGTGAGAAAAAAAAAATTATCTAAGGAGATTCTCTTTTAAAATTTAATTTCAAGAAATCTGTTTTATTTAAGTATATCTACAATTTTACTTATACTAGTAATCTCCTAATGATTATTGACATTTTAAACAAAATCAAAAAAAAAAAAAATATACAAAATAATTGAAAAACTTCTATATATAGGCTATGTATATGTTCATGTATACAATTTGTTCAGATCTATCAGAAAAAGAAAACGATGGATTCAATTGATTATTTTCGAATGTATTCAGTTTTTTAAAATTAATTTAACTGTATTATCGTCATCATTGATTGAATCTTTATTTTTTTTTTTTTTTAACATAAACTGACTTATAGTTCATTATATATCATCATATATTAATATTATTATTTTTAGTACTGTTAACTAATAATAATAATAATATAAAACATCGATGAGGATTGTATGCAAGTAAACCTACTAAATAAATACATATTATATTATGTATGAAATGTATATATCATATGTTTTTATTTATTTAAACGGGAATTTATATTTATTTACTGTAGCCATCTATACGTATCTAAAACCCATTTATACAGTAAGAAATCCTCAAGTTCGCCATATAATACTTACAATCATAAAACAATGAATTTTTTGTACGCCCAAGTGTGCGACAAAAGGCTATGTGCTCGAAAAATTTTAAATACTCAACAGATTTAACTGCAGTAAAGTTTTAGCGGTCATTATTATAATTTTTTATTTTGTACTCATATTATTAATATATTATGGAAGTACATAAAATCCACGATATTAAAAATATGCAAATCTAAAAAATTATGGTGTCTAATATATTTATAAATACAATATTCTATTTCAATTGTTAACTTTAACATATTATATTTTATTTGTTAATAACATTGTCTGTAATTTTGTAATTATTACAAAACATATATTTTTTATAGAATTTATGTTTGACCCGTAGATTCTAATAGGCAATAGCACTCGCGAAACAATTTTGTATTAGGAATAGAAATTCAGAGAAATTCATAGTAGACCCTATATATAAAATATATATTTTATAAAATATAAAATACAGGTATATTGGTGTTTTATTAACATTAACAATTCTTACATTTGATAATGCATTATTTAAAAAAAAAAAACCATGTAGTTTTTGTAGTACCTAATAAAATACTATTAATCTGATAGACCATTTCCTTTTAAAATTGACAGTCACTGTAGTTTTCGAAAATGTGTTTATTATTAATATAATTCCTTAATAACATATTTCGTATCATTTTACCTTGAAAAAATTTTGAAAATTTTTACATTCATCTAAGAATTTAGAAAATATATAATTTTGTAAAGTTCAGCTAAACTTAAATGCGTAAAATGTTTTAATTTTATAATAATCAAACTATAATATACGAATTATTGTATTTTTTTATAACTGTAGGATTGGCTTTATATTGATGACTAATATAATAATAATACAATTGAGGTTTAATTCTGTATTATTGCATAGATAAATCCCAAAAACCCTAAATATCTCAATGATCCATTATATACGCATCATCATTATTTATACATCATGATATACCATAATTATTATTCTCACGTGGTACACGTGTCATCTCCCACGCGGTTTCAAGTTTGAATACATAAATGGGCTATAAGCCTGTAAACCAAATGCATTATATCTCATTGGTGAGCCGGTAAAAGTTCCATTTAGTTTCAAATTCATTTTAGTTATAATGTTCATATTGTTTAAGAATAATAATAATATTATTATTATTATTATTATTATGACTTGCTACTCTTTATACACACTCGAAGAAAATTAACATTTTATTGAATAACAACTTTTTTTAACCATATTTTCGAAATTTTGAACTTATAATACCTTCTACTACAGAGCATATTATAACCAGTAGATATTGTACCATAATATAAAATATCAAACTCCCGTAGTCTTGTGGAATACCCGGAAAAGGAAAAATATAAAATTTGTTACCGGAGCGCGGCGTGGCATTATAGTTTAATCTCCAATATTTCGAGTATAATACCAGTAAGTATTTTTACAAAATGAAAAATACCAACTGAAAATTCCATTATATAAGTATAATATGATAAATAAATGTATGGTAGAATATATTTGAATAACATAATATATATCTTACCTAACTATAGTTACTATATACTTTTACTGACATTGAAAACGTATTTATTACTTTTTCAATAAATTTTGTTGAATAAAATATTTTCTGTTCTTTAGTATTTTGTACAATGAATAATTAATAGGTATATACCTGTATACGATATTATAGCTTAAAAAAATTAAAAAATATATATAATATTATTTATTATATGTTTAAATTTAAGTTCATTATCAACTAACAATTAATCATATTTCATAAATTTGTTTAAAAATAAAATACCGAAATAAATAAATTTACGACAGATAAAAAGTTAGACCAACATTTGAAATAAATTCAGATAAAAATATCGAAATCGATTATTGTCGTTGGACTTATGTTTATAAGAGGGTTGTTATCCAATAATTATTGATGTGATTATTAAATTGAAGTATTAAATTATCACATTTAAAATTGTGATAATATAATGTATTATTTCAATTATAAATAATAATAAATTGCATAAATATTCAAGTAATTTAACTAGCTGTCGTAAGAACATAGACATTTTCATATTTGTACGAGAATATTTGACAGTTAAGGGTCTTTTGACATTCCAATTTTTATGTCAATCTAAACGTAGAAATAATGATGACAATTAAAAACTATGAACATAAATATTATTTCATATATTTTTGGAATTTATAAAAAATATCTTGTTCAATCAAATACAGTTTTCACAGAAGATAAAATAATAATACGAAAATAAATAAAAATTTATTTTATATAAATTATTTAAAAATATTAAAAACAATAAAAAAAAGCCGGTCAGTAGGTTGTGGAAGCACTGCGCTCGTCAGGTGTCAGTATTGGTGGATGCACTTCGCTACTGGGCAGGGTACTTTTAGTGGATGTATTGAATTTGAAAGCAATGATAAATCATTGCATTCAATAAAACGATTCTGAGCGTAGCTTCGGTGTAGTAT